>CM068353.1:43319915-43462415 GCA_034769755.1 Odontamblyopus lacepedii | reverse complement strand
GACGTGTGGAGACACTTTTTATTCCCTCCAGTCCTTGTATTTGCAGAGGTGCTGGTGCTGGGCTAGTGCAGGTCAATGGCCACAGTCGTCCTGCCACTAAAAACAGTCTGACCCACTCCACAAACCCGAGGAAAAACTATTAGAGCTCCAGACTGTCCCTGTGAACGTCTGTGTCCAGAGAATAATTTTAGAAGTAAAACAAACGCATCTGAAGGATTTCTGTCTGAGCAGCAGTGAGTTGTTCTTCCTGATAGAAGCTCGACAGCGGCGACTGATATATGAGAAAATAGTCCCTCAACATGTGACGATTCATGCGATTGCAAGATTAGATTTATTTATAACATTATTCTATCGACACAGACATTTACATCGACAGTCTGGTGTAATAATTGATTTGCTTAGGGTGCAAATACAAAGACTTGATGGAATATTTTTTTTAAAAAGTGTCTCCATTCGTCTCCAACACTCTGGATCACTAGGAAATGAGGCCCTATGTCCAAAATAACCAACTGTCTCTTTAAGTGTTTATATCTCTTCTTTTTTTTTTTGCTGTGTATCCATAGAAACAAGCAGATAACGGACTTCAAACCAAAAAGTTTGCACACATTAATACCGAACTATCCTCTATAGCATTGGGAAATTTAAATTATGTTTTTAAAATTTGTGCAAATAGGCATTTTTCTAGTGCGAGCTCCAGTTTGTGCTCCCTCTGCCGTACCTGCGTTCAGAAGGCGTCTGCTTTTGCACCGCGCACTGTGCCGTAAAGTGCCTGTGGAAGTGTTTTTCTTTTTTCCTTTTTCCTGATAAAGAACCACGCTGTGCCCGCAAAGTGTGCTAGTTAGCAGTTAGCCACCATTCTGGTTTCGGTGTGTTCCCAGTTACCATAACCTGCTATCTCAGTACGTCGCCGGCAACACCCGACTCCGCGCTAATTGGGACAAACCCCCCACGGAGCCGCCGGCGGGGGGAGGGCTGTTGTGCGCTACGAGCTGCTGGCGACGTACACACGGAAGGGGGAGAAGGTGTTAGCATTTCTAATCTCTTCCTCTTGGCTGCTAGCTCGCCCCTTTCGCGCAGAGGCTAATGATACGATTATTAGCCTGATTATGACGCGCGGTGTGGAGCACGCTCGCTCTCGGCCGGCGGGGCAAAGGTGAGCCGACCCAGATGCGCCCCCATACCCGCCGCCACAGTGTGCGCGTTGGCGGTGGAGAGTTCCTACTGTTTTTTTTTTCAAGAGCTCTTCCAATAATCTTTTTTTTTTTTTTTCCCTTTTTCACCAAGCGTACACAGCCATGTTTGTGTATGTAGCATTTATTAAAGCCATCTTGAACCAGTTTCTTCACAGAGGGAACTGGAGTCCTGCGGTGCGGAGCTCAGACGGGCACACACGCCCATGTCCTTGGCTTCGGTAGTTCAATACTTTCTTCCTCTTTACTTCATCTTGCCTTTGCTTTGGAGTCGGGTTTACCATCTGACCTACGGCTATCACCAAGGGGCAGAATAGGCACTTTTTTTAAGCACACCGCACTTTGTAATGAAGTTTTGATCCATAAGTTTTGAGCACTTTGAAATTAAGTGTTTGGTATTTTGACATTGGTTTAAATTGGTCATCGGGGACAGGACCTGGAGAGACTTAAGTTAATGTATTTGAGATCTGCCATAGTTTTGTTTAAAGGAGATCTGTACTTTTTCTGGTGTTTGTCTCTGTCATTGCTTTGTTTGAAATGTTATGTAGTATGGCATTACTTGTAACTAGCATTTATTCAGTTACTTCCCTCTACAGTATATACAGTGCTGAACAAATGTATTAGACCACCACCCAAACTGTGCAATAAGGTGTTTGCCACGGCTGCCATACGTAATTTAACAGTATTTCTGTTTAACAAAATATCTTTTTCTGTTTCTATAATGGTTAATCCGCCAGTATATGCAAGTTCTTTTTATCAAAATGATATTCTTAATGCTAAAATGCTAAAATATAACTATTGTTGCTATCCATAAATGTTCAAGTTGAATGTTTTCCAAAAATGACACCTAAGTCTCTCTTGTGAGCGCTAATAATGCAGTTACCTCCTCAAAAACATACCTGAAGTTGTGTTTTGTTCCATTCACACAAGTTTGAGTTGCCCTTATGTTTACTCTGTGCATCTCCAAAGCTCAAAATGCTCTGTTCCACCTTGTGATGTCATGATGTGGTAGGTTTAACGTTAACAGCTCCTTTTACCTTTTGTTTAGTAGAGATTGGCAATTCCAGAGCTCGAATATAATGATTCTAGTGAAGGTGGAGCACATAACGAGGTGGAGCAGTGTTTTCTGTGTGAGAGAAGAACACCTAAATCTGCAGGGTTTGTGTTAAATGTGTTAATGAAACGACTCCAGGTATGTTTGGGCTCAGAATACCACAGTCTAACATCAGAGAATAGTATCATATGGGCTCTTGAAGAAAGGTCTTGCAAAGGTATGAACTTCCAGATTGCAGGTTACTTTACACAAAATATTACAATAAATATTGTACTGTGAGATGTATACGGTGAAAATATCGTACAGAGAGATTTGGATTTTGTTCCATCCCTAATGACGATAAATGTACCAAATGACTGGGGCCAAAGCATTTTAGAGTCAGTCTTTTTATTATGTAGAATATCGTAATATTGTGGACTTTCCCACAATATGGCAATAAATATCGTACCGTGAGACTCATATTGTGACGATATCGTATCGTGAGACTTGGATATTCAGTTCATCTTTATTCCGGACTCATGGTCCATTTTTAAAAACAATCGAGGACAGAGACAAAACAAATCAAACATGTATATTGTTAAGAGCCTCACCAGTGTCTCCACAAACTGGACTGAGATCTTATTTCACTGAATCTCAGATTTGTGAGTGACGTTATTATTTCATTGTCTGATTTGTTGAGTCTGCAGATAAAACTGTGCATTAAAGTTCTCCGTAGAGCTGCAGACTGTTCACTCTGCAGTAACAAACATCTCAGCTGCACTCGTCCATCGTGGCCTCAAAACCACCGCAAAGCTTCACTGTGGCACCTGTGGCCTTTTCAAACTCTCTTTTTTGTACTTAACCTCCTGAGACCCGAGCTTTTGTCTGGTGTGCATTTTTCATTTCTTCTTGCTATTTGGGATAAGTAGGACCTAAGTAAGTCTTCTGTATGACACCATTGGTTAAAAAATGTAAAAATATTAAAATGTATAAATAAATTACAAAAAACAAACAAACAGCAATTAGCTGTTTATTTCAAGCCCTAAACCTGCCAAATGTGACGTAGGTCGACCGTGAGCGGGTTGGGGTTCAGTGAGTGAGGTTAAAAACACACAAAAAGGCCTGAAAATGTGGTCCACAGTTTGAATTTTTTCTGGTTTTCAATCGTTACAAAAAAAAGTAGAGGTGCAAAAAGTGGAGACAGGCAGCAGTTTCCCTATAGCAGCAGAAACGTCCAGCAATTTATAACTGTAAACTCATCTAAATATTCCCAAGTTTACCTAACAACATGTACAATCAATAATATAACACAGTCCCAATGTCTTCAGACGAGGACATGACATTTCCTGATGCTCTCGTCTGCTGTGGTCAATAAAATGGGTCAAATTTTAATGCCAAATGAAGAGACATTAAGATACATGAAGAGACATTATTGTACAGAAATACATTGGTTTTATTCATACATTTTGCATCTAAACTTTACCATGCAGTTTTTTTTTACTTTCGGGAGCTGCTGTAGAGGTTTTTAGTTGATTACAGGTGAAAGTTTAAAATAATTGAAAATCATGGTGCTAAGAGGCAAAAATGTAATGTCCTCGTGTGGGGCCACAGGGTCTCAAGAGGTTAACCCAGAGGTGAGCTGTGTACAACAGTGAACAATATGATTTAAACAATACAAACTTTACATCATTCATACAAGAGCCAAACTTACACATAAGAGTGTTTGAGCACAGAGCGTCTGCACCGTCTGTTCATCATCATCATCATCATCTGCCATGCATATTGTTACACCCCTAATGCTCCCTGATTTAAACTGTCCTCTTCTCGCTCCTGTCGATGTGAACGAGGAGCCGCGGCGCCAAACGAAGTGGCCCTACTGTGAATCGCCATCATTAACTCGTATTCCATTTACATGGGCGCTGTTAGCACATTTCCTCTACTGCTGCACATGCACAAGCGCTTATAGCTACAGTTTGACTTTTCAGCTTCACTCAGTAATTATCTTTGAAATGAAATTATCTTTGAAATGATGGTAAGTCCAGCTACAGGGGTCACATATATGATCCCATAGCCCAAAAGCAAATTAAATCTAGTGCCAGCTGCAGTGTTCTTTTCTTTCAGGTTAGCACTTAGCATTATTTTGTAAACTTTACATAGTGTTGCTTTACAATGTAAAGCAACACTATGTGACATTCTGATGGCAGCATGACTCCATGGAAATGGAAAGTTAAAACGTTACTTCTGAACATTCTCTGCGGAGATATGGTTTTTATGTCATACTGTGGATATTATAGCCAAAGGAAAAACATTTCTATGGAAATAAGCAGGAGGTCAGTAGTCGGGTTTGCAGAAGTTTTTCAGTACAATAAAAACATCAAAAAGATGAATAAATATTTTATTATAAGATTTTTTGTTTGTTTTTCTGGTAAGAAAGTAAACACTGTGAGGCTTTAAAGTGCTCATATTAGGCTATTTTCAGATCTCTGTTCTATGGTATGGTTCTATGGTAATGCCTGGAGTTGTAATTTATTTCATTCACACATGTTTAACACACAGACCCTGAATATTTAACATGTTAAACCTGAAGTTTTACAGGTGCTCTGATTATGTGTTCCCTGTTTAAAACCTCACACCGTTCTCTACTGCACAACTGTGGTCAAATGATAAGAAATCCTGTTTGCAGAGGTTAAAGGTCGTCTACAGTGATGCTTTGAGATGCTCCTTCGAGTCCCTCGGTGGCACAGTGCGAGTCAACTAACTTGCGAGGCACTTTTAAGACAGCTAAGGTTTAGTTTCATGTGTCGCCAGGACAACTCAGAAAAGCAGTAATAGCAGCTTTGGTCAGCCCTGTGAAAAGCTCCTCTAGATGCATCAGATGCAGCTAAACTGAGGCAGCGCTGGTGTAACAGTTTGTTTGTTTTATAATTTATGCATTTTGTATCTGCTCTTTTTATACTTTTTTCTGTATGTGAATTTGACTAACTGTCATAAAGTTATATAATATAATTTAAGCTGAGTTTTTCTCTCCAACACAAAGTATTCTGTTCCACCTCGTGATATCATGTGCATTCAGGAAGTGCTCCACTGTGGTTTTAAACACCATACACCTTGACTAGAGTCCTTTGGATAATTTTAGCTCTAAAATCGCCATCTCTTTTGAACTGAAAGTAAAAACGTAGCTATTAACTTGGAAAAATACTGCTTCATGACATCACAAGGTGGAACAAACCATTTTGAAATGAAGTACTCCAACATATGTGAAACAAAACACAGCCCAGGTATATTTCTGAGGAGGTAACAACATAACATGGCTTAAAGCTCAGTTTTGACATGTTATAGGGCAGAGGTTCTTAACCCTGTTGCAGAGACTGAACCCCACTAGTTTCATTTGTGCATTCACTGAACCCTTAACTGGAAAAATAAAATGTTTTTTTCAAATTCAAAACATAGATAATATATTCTATTGGTGCACACGTGTGAATCCATATTACACATATTCATCCGACCACTTAGTTTTTTTGCTCGACATAGTTCGTATGAAGGGAAAATATTAAAGAAATGACACGACACCATCACCACAGTCACAGACTATTGCGCGCACAAAATTTCCTGCAGCCAATAACGGCCAAACAGGACGTGACATCACCAATCATGTGCATATAATCATATCCTTCTCAAAGTCAAACTGCATGAGGCGAACAGTGCTGTTTAGATCTTCAGCAGCATGGAACCAGCTGTCAGCGAGGACAAGGCAAATAAGTCATAAATATTTGTTCAAAAAGACTTTAAAACAAATGTATATGACTTGTATGTAGTGAGCATAGCTTGTCTGAACCTATACTTGTTGGAGTTGTATTGTTGGACTGAAAATACTGTATTTTGTAATATCAGTCTGATGAATATAATTATTATGTTAACTGATTTTAATGCCAATGGACCCCAGGAAGACTAGCAACCACTTGTGGAAGCTAATGGGGTTCCAAATAAATAAATAAATAAATCATATGAGTTGGATGTGAGTCTGACCCCTGAACCCCTGAGACTGACTCACCGAAGCCCTGGGGTTCGATCAAACCCAGGTTAAGAGCCATTGTTATCGGGCCTTTAAACATTTCCAAATAGTCCAAACGTTGCTGTGCCGTCTGTGCTACGCTGTACACCATTTTCCAACGACACCAAAAATCGTATATTGCTTTTCTACCCGTACACGGTCACTAGTGCAGCCAGTGCACTGATTTCCATGAGGAGTTTTGACCGTACTTTACCCAGAAACATCTTCAGCCTTTGATTGCTGCACTTTTTATTCTTAACAAAGGCGTCTGATTTGCATTTAGCCTAATAGAAGTTTCCATTGAAGCCGAGTACCTCCATTCGGGTTAAATTTGCTCTCTTCTTTTTAAGTTCAGCAAAAATATCTTTTCATCGCCCATCACCCAAATAAAAGAGAAATCATCATCTAATTCATAGTTACTTGAGTTATTGAATAGAGCAATTTATGGCAGCCCATTGAGACCTCCGCGAACGAACAAAAGGATTTGGGTTTAGCCCCCAGCCAAAACATCCAGCAGGGAAGACTTGGTAGCTGGTTTGTAACTTTGCTAAATGTTGGGTAGGTTTTGATGGGTAAATTGGGAAGCCACAGGGACTGGAGACTTCGCAGCCTTCAGTCTCTGCACCGCGCCAATGCCAAACAATCTGTAATTGGCACCAAATGGAGACGCCCAACTGTCACCCATAAGGAGAGGCAGAGGAGGAGAGGAACAGAGGAGCGCGAGGAACAAGATTGCAGACAAAGTCCTACTTGTTTCTGGATTTGTTTTTCTCTTTCCATCTGTCCATCCTTGACACTTCCATCTCCATGCAAGACTCGAGATTGTTTCTTTATCGTGTTAAAGAGGCAACATATAATATAATTCATAATTTTCTGTTTGTCTCCATGAAGAATGTTAGATATTTTATTGTGCCTTAATGAAATTCAAAGAGTTAAACCTATGCATCCGGCACGAATTCAACAAGAGGTGTTTGAAATGGCAAAGAAAATACATTTAAGAACATTTATTCATGCTGTGAGTGCCTGTCTCCATGGAAATAAAGGAGTTTAATGCCATTTTGTTCCAGACAGAGCATTGTAGTCAATTATAGTGAATTTGTATAAATGGTTTCCTGCCATTTTTATATGTGGCAGAAGCTTAGCTGAAAGCACTGGCTGGTTTTGTAGTTCAGTTCCGTGAGGAATGAGACGAGATAAAATTCCCACGAGATTGCGCACGCACGAGGAAAATGTTCTTGTGAGAATTCCGTCCATGTTTTTTACGTTTGCTTTGGATAAAACGGGTTTACTTTGCTGACTAAACTCCTCTGTGGTTCCAAAAAGCAGTGCGACAGTGAGCGCAAAACTAAAGAAACCCAAAATTGTGAAGTCAAGATTGTGAACTGAAAGATTCGATCAGATTCTCTTAGAAATTGTTGTTCTCCCGTCCCTGCTGTTTGAGGGAGGAGAACTTAAGTCAGGAGTGTCTGTCGGAGGAGGTCTGTGGGGCATTTGAAGGTTTCTGGGGGAGATTAGAGAAGAAAGAAGAGCATGTCGACTCCTCACAGTATTTGGGAATCGACAGGTCTTTCAATCAACAAACAGCACCTCGATCATTTGACTTCGGGGTTTTAACTTTTAACACACATAGCCTCTTTTAGTGTTAACAGACAGTGATGACGTAGGCTCGGTTGTGCATTTTGGGAACAGAAGTACGGCAGAACTCAGCAGTTTGTCAGGCTCTGCGAAAGGATTATCGTCAAAAGATCCTGAATTTTTCCTCAACAAGTCGACTTTGACAAATGGCGTCCGATTCCTGAGTCCTCGTGCGATCAGTGAGTGAAACTTTAATACTTTAGTCCGCTGGTAGAATATCGATTCTGACAAACACACACAAAACAACCAGACATTTCGGTGCTGGAAATGTTTTTATCTCCGTCTTTTTCTGTCCGTGTTCAATCTGAATGAATCAGAATGAATGGGGAACGATGACACTTCTGTTGCCAGAATGTGTGTGCAGCTTTTTTTTTTATCACCTCCGCACTAAATGGGTCTATTTAAATATTGTGGCCACACCGGCTCGTCAAAGCCTGAACCCGTCAGATCTCAGAAGCTCAGCAGGGCCTGGTTAGTACTTGGATGGGAGACCACAGGGAATTCCAGGTGCCACAGGGGGGCGCCAGTTGCAAAAACTGTCGTCGTGTCCTTAGGCAAGGCACATCACCCACATTGCCTAGTATGAAAGTGGTGTGTGCGTGAGTGTTGGTGGTGGTCGGAGGGGCCGATGGCGCAGATTGGCAGCCTCACTTCCGTCAGTCTGCCCCAGGGCAGCTGTAGCTACAATAGTAGTTTACCACCACCGGGTCTGGAGTGAATGAATAATGCTCTGTAAAGCGTCTTTGAGTGTCCAGAAAAGCGCTGTATAAAACTGATGCATTATTATTATTATTATTATTATTATTAAATCAACTTTTTACCTTTTATTGTTCTGAAAATGCTATATTCCCCGAAAACAACGTATGACTAAGCTTTACTTTATTTTTTTCTCCCATCCCTTTGCTCTCATCACACCAGGTTTGTGCGGTTGTAGTGTATTGTTGTATTGTTTTGTTATGTTTATAGAAAATTGCAGCGTTGGAGCACGGGTGATGCAGGCTTGTGGGTTGAGGATTGGACAGAATCTTACAGCGAACCGTAATGAGGGTTTAAAACATGTATGGATGATTTATAAAACCTCTTCAGGCATGTTTTTGATGTATGCGTGATGTTCGCCCCTCACTGCAACATCACTCTGAAACTCTGAGTAATGAATGTGAGGGGAGAACCATGGCTGAAAGCTGAGAAAAGTCTTAAAAGGTATGTCTAAAATTGAACCTAAAATCTAAAATTCCCAGAAAAAGGTGAAGTAACCCTCGGTATTTCTCTTGTGTTTCATATTTGATTCAAAACGCATCCATTTTTTCTTGCTTGGAGACCTTGGCTAACCTTCAGCACACCACCACTAACAAGTATAATACGAGGAGCAGAGCTAGAGCTGGTGAGCTGCTATCTGCGCGAGCTCCGTCCTGCTCACTCCCTCCACCTCTCCGAGCAAAAGACCCCCGCCCCCCCACCGTGAGGCGCCATAGGTGTGCACATAAAAGCACTGCCGGGGAGTAGGCATCTCCGTGCGCGTCGACACATACTCCGAAGGAAAAAAAAAAGAAAAATGAGAGCGAGGGGGGGGAAGGAAATGTTTGAAGTAGCTATGGCCGGTAACTTCGCTTTGACATCTGGCTGCTGCACACCCCGCGGTTCGCATTGTGGGCATGAATCCACGTGGTGATTGGTCCCCGCAGGAGTGATGTCATGAAACTGAGTCATCCAGCGGTGAGATGAGCGCGTATGTGGAGCACTTTAAGTCTTGATAAACCGGCGTTCCTCGAGGTTTTGCCCACCTGCTGATCAGAGACCCACCAAATTGGAAGGAAACCAGGCAATGAGAAGCAGAAATTGTAATCATACTCATTAAAAGCGCTTTGAAATGTAAATATATGGATCGGGAATCAATAGGGAGATGCTCGGAGGAGGCGATGATGTTAACTCGACTCAATTGGTTTGACTTACCTCGTGTTATCCGATCGGAAGCGAAATCTTCAGTTTTTGAAATTGCGTTTGTCCTTGAGACCTTGTGGAAAATAATTTAATGTCAAAATTACAGCTTACACAAAGGAAAAGGATGAATTTGGCTTTTTTGAGTGTGAACGTGATTCATTCAGTCCTTCAGGGAAATTGGATTGGATGAAAGACTGGACTGACTGCAAAAAAAAAAACTGCATTAAGTTGTTGCTAAGGCTTAATTTTCAGTGGGTTTCAGACAGTCTCGTAACATTCTGTGCATTGGTCAAATGAAATGGGTCAAGGAACAAGAAAAACCTGAAGGTTCATTGTGCTGGATGCAAATCTTGCAGTGTAAAACATTTGTTCATTCTCCTTTTGCCGGTTTCTTTCTAAAAAATGTAACTGATCCAAGAAATAAAAGCCAGATTAGACCAGCTACACAAAAAGAAATAACTGAAATGACTCTAAATGATCAAATTTTCAGTTTTTAAGATCCAAGGCAAAAAATTTGATCTTATTGAGCCAAGAGAAATATGAATAATAATAACTTTATTCGTTATTGCACAACAAAATTAAGTACAATCCATCAGTACAGATAAAATAAATAAAAACACACACATCCATCTCATAAGTTAAGATGTAAAAGGGTTAAAAAAGTTAAAAGTCATGTTTAAAAATTATTAGCACAAATACAAAAAAGTTAAATTGATATTGACGTTAAATTGAGTCCATAAACAAAACAAAAAGCAAAGAATATATAGAAGTTAATCTATTTAAACACATGTGTACAATTAATGAGATAAGTTTAAAAAAAAAAAAATTTAATTAGTGTTTGTGGATAAATATTGTGGTATATGGATCTTATTCATTAAAAGTTTTTCAGTGTTTGTAGGATATTAGATGATGATACGTACAACATAAAATAATTAAATGGGAAATGGTCACAGAATAAATGAAGTTTAAATCAGCCCTATATATTTTTATCAGTGTACATGTCAAATACAGGAAAAACAAAGCCGTACTAATTAAGAAATGAACTGAAGTCTTTATAATGTGGGTGTATCGCGTGAAAAGTCCAGTGGAACTCATTGTTTGCAGAGCTTTGAGAGGAGCTTCAGTTTGAGCTACACTGTTTTTGGCAGAGGAGACCTGGGCCTATGCAGATGTTCTGTGCTCTGATCAATTATGAATGAGCCTGGTGGAGTTGGACTGTTTCCAACATGGCCGACTCAGCGGGCGACACGGAGCGGACGCCATAGAAACCCCCGAAGCTGCGCTCTGATTGGCCGTTCCCTGAAAAACAACCATGTGTGGGCTTACACGTTTGTTGCCTCATTGTTTTGGTGGAGGGATTTTTGCATTGTTTGGATTTTGTGTTTTTTAATGTGAGAGAATGAGGTCTAGATACATGGTAAATGCAGTCGCCTCTTGTAATTTAGCTTCTCTTGGCAAATAATGGCAAAGAAAGTAGAAGTAATTGGCTTCTAATTTAGAAAATCACATTTGCGATATTGTTTAAAGGGGCTAATCACCGAAACTCCTTCCACAATCACATTTTAAATAAAGACGCTAACTTGGAAGGGCTGACGATGAAGATTGAGGGTTAAAGAGGAAGAGGCGGAGTCAAGAGGTATAAGGAACCCTCTGATTGGTCAAACAGGTATCCACACTTCAAACTCGTAATGAGGGCAGTTCTGTGTGATGTTCCATAGTACTTGAGATTGAGGTGGCCACTGTAGGCAGAACACACTCACACTTTTGACTGTGTTTGGCCATAAAGCTGCAAATGTGGTCTAATTTGCACTAAAATTGTCAAAAAATGACTATGGGGCAGACGATCTTTATTAAAACACCATATACATAGTTTAGTAGCTAAAATGAAAAAAAAAGTTTGTTACCGCTCATTGTCCATCCATCCATTTTCTTCCGCTTATCCGGGGCCAGGTCGCAGCGGGAGCAGTCTAAGCAGGGACTCCCAGACTTCCCTCACCCCAGACACTTCCTCCAGCTCCTCTGGCGTGATCCCGAGGCGTTCCCAGACCAGGCGACAGACATCGTCCCTGCAGCAGGTCCTGGGTCTTCCCCGTGGCCTCCTTCTGGTGGGACATGCCCGGAACACCTCCTGAGGGAGGCGTCCAGAACAGATGCCCGAAACTCAGCTGCTTCTCTCGACGTGGAGGAGCAGCGGCTCTACTCCGAGCTCCTCCTGTGTGACCAAGCTCCTCACCCTATCTCTAAGGGAGCCCGGCCACTCTGCGGAGGAAACTCATTTCAGCCGCTTGTATCCGCGATCTCGTCCTTTCGGCCATGACTCAAAGCTCATTTAGATGAGCTTTATTTGCCATTTGTGCATAAACACACAGTCCAGGCACACTGGGAATCTCGTTGCGTAGTTCAACAAGTCAGATGCTTAGTATAAAGAGTAAAATGTAATAAATAAAATATATATGCACATATAAAAAAATAAGTATAAATTGTATACAGTAAATATTGCAATATAGCAAGTATATGTAAAAAAGTGGCACGATTATCCCACATATTACACATGATCATGATCATAGGTGAGGAACATAGACGGAGGTAAATCGAGAGCTTTGCCTTTTGTCTCAGCTCCTCTTCACCACAACGGTCAAAGCAACTGAAGACCCTGCACCAATCCACCCGTCCTCCCCTCACTGTGAAAGAGACCCCGAGATACTGGAACTATTAAGGCAAGGACTCCCCACCCAGGTCATTGTTGTACTACTGAAAGATTGCAGTATAGGTTAAAAAATAATAGAATATATATTAATATATAAAAATCCCTGGTTTAATTCTCATTTTGTTCTAGTTGAGTCCAGATTTAATCCTGGTTTAGCTGTAGTTTATTCCTGGTTTAGTCCTGGTTTGCTTACTTCCTGGTTTCAGAACATCTCCTCAAACTGAACACAAATGTATTAAATAAAAATCATGTTCTTTTCCATTTATTTGTACATTATCATGATGAGAATGCTCCAATATGCTGGCAACTTCAGTTTTGATCTTCTTGTCACTGGGTGTAGGAATGGTAGGAATGATTATTTAGATTCATGGAGATGTAATACCAATATTCACACTTGATCTCGATTTCCTGGCTTGGATTTGAGCGCTTAATCCTTTTGCTCAGTGGGAGTTTCCTGCTTCCATGTTTCACTAGATTAATTCAAACCAAACGTTTTTATTAGTTTCCATTAGATTTGACTTGGCCTGCTGATGACGTGAGGAGTGAGATGTGTGCAGTGGGAAGTGTGTGTGTGTATGTGTGTGTGTGTATATATACATGTGTGTGTATATATACATGTGGGTGTGTGTGTTCTTTATGGGGAAGTGTGTTTAGCCCGGGGCACATCCAGGCCCAGAGGAGCTGTTCTGAACTGCACACAGAGATTCACTAACATTAAAGAGCAGATCTGACCTTCACTCAGAGGACGCTTTAGCTGCGTTTGACATCCTTAACTTTGTTTCAGGGTTATTTGGTAAAGCTACAGTGTGTCACTTTGTAGGCTCAGAGTTCAAAAACTGTTAAGTGCCATTTTTAAGACTGACTGGAGGCTTGCAGTTTATTCTTTGTATAGAAAAGTCCAAACCTCAGTAAATACTATCCATGTCCTTAGATGATGCTAACAATAAATAAATAAATGTGTTAATGGATATTTTTGCACATGAAAAAAGGCTTGCATCTCCACAAACCTGACTCTTATTTGTCCTCTGCAGGAAGGCCTGGAAATGTTCCTCTGGCTGTAATATTAGACAGAATGGCTGAATCCCCCTCCCCTCCGTGTGTAGGGTTCGGGGTGTCGTGTCTCGGTTCCTGTTATGGCAGAGGGGTCGGGGGAAAGTAGAAGGGTTTTATACCCCTCACACTCCAAACTGAGGGGTATGAGCATTTTCTCAGAATGCTTTGGGAATCAAGATCACTGCTGCCACGACCAAAGAGACCAAAGGAGTTCACACATTTTCTTCATTATTTATGGTGTCAAATTTGTCTTAAGTTTAACGTTGTTCCAATGCTCATTTTTCTTCATAAAATGCACACGAAAAAATCACTAGTTCTGCATCAAATAGTGTCACGTTATTTGTGACTTGCGTGATCGAATGATGCATGGAAATAAAGTTGTGGATGAACTGCGAGCGCCGGTGCTGTACAGTTATTTGGATATTGTAACTCGAGTAACTGAAAGCGATATGGCCGATTTAACCCGTAGAGAAGCTCATTCCTCTGACAGTTATCACAGTTTTATCCCTCTGCTTATGTACGATTACTGAAGAGCTGGCGGAGACTTCTGATGTGATGTGCTGAAGGGGTGTCCCAGTTTGTAGGGGTCGACTTTCAGCCCCTGCCCCTTGTTGCTCAGTTTCAAGGGGCAAGAGACAGGGGTAGAAATTAGAAATGGGTTTGGCCCTATGTCATAAGAAATATCTCCATGGAGAATGCATTTTAAAGGTGCCCTTTGTAACTTTTCTGGTGGAGGGTCCACCATCTGCTTGTCTCCATGGAAATGTAGATACTTTGTGTGGAATGCTAATGCTAAATACTAATAAAATACAACACAAAATACAATACTAAATATAATCAATCAGTTAAACACTGTCCCACTTTAACTGTGGCTTTTAGCTGTTGGTTTTAATCGTACTTAATTTGTTTATGTTGTTGTAAGGCACTTAATAAATAAAATAAATAAATAAAATGTATTATTATTATCATTATCATTATCATTATCATTATTATTATCATCATCAATGCCCCAGTATGGCATTAAATGTGTCCATCTGGCACTGGCTCAATAACATGTGTTTTTATTGACTTAAAAACTTGTTTTCCCTGTGCTCTGTGTCACCTGCTGTCTCCACACGGATAGTGTAAAGCCGTACTGTGGAACACTCCAGGCAATTTCTCCATGGAGACGCACCCTCTACCAGAAAAGCTACTCAGAGCATCTTTAAATTACCATTTTTGTAGATGGGTCAATGACATGACGCTGTCCAATAGCAATTTCCTCAGTTAAAAGGTTCAGATTTCATAAGAATTCAGCACATTTCTGTAGCACCTCTGACCTCCACGGAACCAAATCATTATTTTCAGAAATCCTGAGTTATTCTACATGTTTTTTGTGCTTAAAGTGTTAAAATGTCATGTGGTGCGACCGTGCATCATGTGGTGCGACTAATAACAGCAGGAATTCTATAGCTGGAGTTTAATCACAGACAAAGTCGACTTGGGTGAACGGTTCTTTAGGCATTTTTCTTCATTTTCTGCATTTTCCAGGGCAGTAGTTTGTTCATTAAACACAAACAGGCGACTGTCATATTGGAGCAAAAGAAAATATCAAAATGCATTAAAAATCTAAAGAAACACAACAGTTTGTTTCTATACACTTCATATTACTCAGAACTTAGATTAATATCCCAACCATGTTTTAGAAAATAAAACTATTTTAAGGTTATTCTCGGTCGCACCACATGACATTTTACACTAAAAATGCTTCATATAAATGTTAAACACAGATTTATGCTCCTGACACTGGAAATATGTGAAAACGTTCCACAGAAACTAAGATTTATTATATTTTTAAATGTGCCTGTTGAAAATCCTTACACGTCATTGACCCACATATTATTATTCAGTGATTTTGTGTTCTATTTTTCTATTCCGGGTTGATATCGTGGGCCTTATATTCACTTTGCACCAGATGCCCTTCCTCTAACCCTTGTCTGTTGTTTTACTGAGTCGACGAAGTGGTTTGAACTGCTCATTCTTATTATCTATAGAGCCAAAAGAAAAAATGTTTTAGATTTAAACGAAAAATATGAACTAAAGTGTGTTTTGATCAGCGTTTCAGTCCCACCTAAAAGTCCTCTTGGGTTTCACACTTCCCCCTCTCTCCTCCGCTGAGCTGTGAGCGTCTGTGGCTGTTTGCGCTCAGGCTACCTGCCACATACCTCCAGCCGCGCCGCTAATGAGCTCCATTGATTGAGCCGTTAATTAAGAGCACTTTTAAATGAATCATGTTCCTCAATCTGCAGCCTATAAATTATTCCTGACAGATACACTCTTGTTTTTGCACGTGGCAGATGTCAAAAGAGTCTCGTGCCTGGTTAACTCGGAGGATATTAGAAAAGAATGACGCCTAAAAAACATGTAAAAAAAATAATGTAACAGCTATAGTAACATCTAATAACTTAACAAATCCAATCCATTTAATCCAGTTTATGGTCACACTTTATAACACATGTGTCAAACATGCGGCCCGGGGGCCAGATCCGGCCCTCCAAGACCTTTAATCTGGCCCTCGGCTGATTTTTCTATTAAAATACTTAAAATTTTCTGATTTTTCTGTTAATTTTCTGCACCGTTCAGCATAGCAGCGTCTCCGGCGTTTCTGTGCACGCTATGACTCCCACCAGAGCTGCACATTTGAAGACTTTCCTCTTTCCTAACTCTCTTTACGGTCGATAGTTTTGACTGTCGACCGTGACCCTCATCAGCAAAATGTCAAAAAATGAGAAAAGCAGATGCTGAGTTCAGGATTTCCCAAGAAAAATAGTCTAATTCTTATTTGTTGACAGAGGTGAATGGGAAATCTGTGCTCAGTGCGTTTGGAACAAGTGGCGTTGCTCGAGGAATATAATCTTAAACACCACTACGAGACACGGAGAAAAATACAATAACTTGAAGAGAGAACTGAGTTTTCTGATCCGGCCCTTTTGGGATCAAAGTAGTTTGCATACGGCCCCCGGACCAAAATGAGTTTGACACCCCTGGTTTAGAATAAGGGGCCGTAATAAACAGAAAACTCATCATTACCTCACCCTTCATTAATATTATTAATTGTTGCTAAAAGGTCTATTTCGCACAATTTAATAGTTTTTTCATCATTAACTAAACAATTGTTTGCATGAAATCAGTGTATTAATGTTTTAACAAATAGAAAATAATGTATTAACTGATATCGTATTAATATTTGTTAATAGTAACTGAATGTCTCTCAGTCTGATCCTCTCCTCACAGGATCCTGGTTGTTGTAGGGATCAGTGTCGGGCAACTTATAATAGTTGGTTAAGCTTAATTAATATATTAGTAATATGTAGTTATCAGCATGGGGCACCTCAACTGGAACAGTAATTAGTAACTATTTACAAATAATTCTTATAACTTTTATTAACAATAGTAAATATTTTCCAGTGAGTCTCACTGAGGTTCAGCCTGAGATCAGCAGAGCCAATGACACATTTAGTGACTATTAACAAATATTAGTCCAGTATCAGTTAATTGATTAGTTTCTATTTGTTAAAACATTAATACACTGATTTCATGCAAATAATTAATGTTTAGTTATTGATGAAAAAACTATTGACTTGTCCAAAATAGACATTTTAGTAACAATTAACAAATATTAATGAAGCGTTTGGTAATGATTAGTTTTCTGTTTATTATGGCCCCTTATGATAAAGTGTGACCCAGTTTATTTCTATAGAACATTTCATAAACAGTTTCCAAAGTGCTGCACAAATACAGAGTAAGAACGACGATAATAAAATAATAAAAATAAACGCTCAGAAATGATCACAGTCTTAAAACAATAAACCAGTAAAATGAAATAAGAGCAAAAAACCCATACGCTCAGATGAAGTCATACTAGTCCTAAAACAATAAAACTATTAAAGGTGCATGGTGTAACTTTTCTGATAGAGGTTCTGTCAACGTCTTTTCTCCATGGAGACCAAACCAGACCATGTTACAGGTCAGATCTGTGGAGAGGAAGCCGCACTCACAGTCAGAGTACCTGTAATTCAATAAACGTAAAGTAGAGCTGTTTAATGCCGTACTGTGGAAAATCCCAGGCAAAGGAATGACATATCCATAGAAACAAGCAGGTGACAGACCCCCAACCAAAAAAGTTACACAGTGCACCTTTAAAATAAGATAAGATAGCCATAAAAACCAAAGAAATGCAGTTATGCCAGTGTAAAACATGTTTGGTTTTTTTTCTTGACCATTTCAGGGGAAAAGTTTTTACGACACAAGACATATTACGCCCCTTTTGTAAATGTGTTATCACTTAAAGTAGCATAAATAAGTCTAAAACAATAGCTGCTTGTTTCAGCGTTTAAACCGTTTTGGAGCAGAAATGATCCACATGAGCAACAAAACTCCCCTCGATATATGGCCAGGTCGTTGTTTTTGGATCTTTTTAATTAACATATTCAATTAAAGAAGCTGTATTTAACTTTTCAGCTGGGAGAAGGGAGCTGCATATGCTTGTCGCCATGGAAATCTTATTACCTGGAATTATCCGCAGTACGGCATTCATTTATCTTATCTTAAACCAAAGACTCACCATCATTGTTTAATTCTGAAAAAATACAACATATTAAGCTGCGACAATCTGATCAAACTCGCAGACTGCACCCTTGTTTACACGGACTGGCTCCCACCTCACTCCAGGAATTTGTCAAAAAAAGTCATAATAGAGCAACAAGAGCAACTTCCAGAGGTGACTGTGTAATTCCATCTAGAAAAAGCACCTTTGGACAAGCAGTTTTCTCTTTTCGAGCCTCTCAAACCTGGAGCACTATTCCGTCAATAATACGAGAGCTACCCACACTCGGCTCTTTTTCTCAACAACTCAAGTCATGGCTGTTGGAAAACCAAAGCTGTCCACATTAGACTCAAACTGATCTGTGCACTTCTGTAGTTTTAGCATTGTAAATTCTGCTCTGAAGTATGTGTGACAGTATTTGGATATGTGAAATGAAACCTCATGAATTGTTCTGTGAACGGAGAAGCGCTTTAACTTTAATGTGGTGAATTATAATGTGTAGTGTGTGACGCCGTGTGGATATGAATGAAAGTGAATTATATGAAGAGGTCGAGATAATGAAATGATTGGCACCTTATATTAGATTGTAACTTTGTGGTTAATGCGGTTGCATCTGCTTTGTGAGTGCAGCGTGTGGTTATGATTGAATGAGTGGATGAATTGACTAATATTAGTATTCTTTGTATGTGGTCAATTGTGCATGTTTTTTGTAATGTTTTTATGAACTGTGGGGGTCGTGTGGCTGGTTCACACCAGCAGGACTGAGGATGGAAATTAGCTTTGGCTATAATCCTGCGTATTTACAGATATGTGATTTTTCCATATATTCCTGTTTGATATGCATTGTCCCTTCATAAATAAATAAATACAAAAAAAAATACAAATACAAACTAGTTTGTCTCCTTATGGATATTTTTGTAGCTCAAAAAAAGACACAGATCTGATGTATAACTTGGCCTGGTTATGTTTCACGCTTTTCTCCATGGAGACTGAGGAATCTAAAGGTGTAATATGGGACATTTTAGGCAAAGAATTAAGGACTGGTTGCGTATTTCGATTAAAATAGCAGAATTTAGCTTTTCAGATGAGAGGTCAGTCATGTGCATCTGTTTATGGAAATCTTACTATTTGGAATAATCTGCAGTACTTTTATCTAACTACTTTGTCTCATTACAGATATTTATTTATATTTATAGGTGGAAAAATAACTCGTCAATCCACAGATCTGTTATGGAACATTCAAGACAAACAGTCGGCAGACCAGTTACCAAAAACTGCTCCAACATCAAACTTTTGTATTGTGCAAAAAAATTGAATTCACCAAAGAATCTCTCTCTGGACGGATATTGTTTTTAGTTGGCAGCATAAATAAACCCAGATTATCGCAATGTGGAATATCTTGTTTAGACCTGTCACAGTGAGGACCCGGACACTGGGGGAAGGTAAACAGAGCGCGCTCCAGTTGTGGTGAACCTAACTGCAAGTCATAAACAGTGAGCGCATGAAAACCAAAGCAAGATTTCGTTACAAGCGATTCTCTCGTGGTCTCAAAGATGGGTCCAATTTGTAAAGTTTTGTCCTTGATTTGAAGCTGAAAAAGAAGATGGAGATAGTTTGAGGAAATATGTTTACAATAAGAGCTTTTTCATGTGGTAATTGAGTTGTCTTTTATTCCGCTGGATCTTTAAACTGGCTGTGTGTTCCAGCTGTAGCAGAGCACGGACGTCATATTTACTAAATGGACGACTGTATAATATTTTCCTTCACTGTTTTCTTTGGTTTTCCCCCCCAGACAAAATCGAATCCACATTTTCTACGGTTCTGTCATTGTTTATTCCCGGTATTGCGCTCGGTGTTTGAAGGTCAGTTTGCACAAAAAGAGAATAAACTGTAGATTCAATTTAATTTGGCCGTATATTACACAGAATTACCTCCTGTGAGCTTTAAGCCACGTTATAATGTTGTTACCTCATCAAAAACATCGCTGGAGTTGTGTTTTGTTTTGTTTCAATCAGGAATGTTTGGCTAATCCTGCGTTATTCGTCTCTGCATATCCAAAACTCTCTCAAAAACCTCTGCCCCCACCTTGTGATGTCATGAAGCGGCCGTCTTTTACCATTTGTTCAGTACAGATTGGCAATTCCGGGGCTGAAACGATCCAAATGATTCTAATGAAGGTGTGAGGAGTTTAAAAAAATACAGTCGCCCACTTCCTGTACTGTGGTCCCTCGTTTATCGTGGGGGTTGTGTTCTAAAATAACCTGCAATAGGCCAAATCTGCAAAGTAGTCAGCTTTATTTTTTTTTTTACAATTATTATGTATGTTTTAAGGCTGTAAAACCCCTCACCACAAACTGTATACACATTTCCCAGACAGGCTCGGCGATCTACACTGAGGAGCCATTTTCGATTGCGCAGAACAGCCAATCGGACTGTAGATCCCAATGCGCGATCGTGCTCATGCAAAACTGCACACGCAAAAAATCCACAAAACAGCGAGGCCGCGAAAGGTCGTGAGGGACGACTGTGTTACCACAAGACATCGCAAGGTGGGACAGTTTTCCATTTGTCTCATGAAACAAAACACCACTCCAGGTATGTTTTTGGTGAGGAAACAAGATCATAAAACAGACCAGAAAACTGTAGTCACGACTTTTTACAAGTTTCACAGTCCAAATACATAATTGTGTTTGGCTCAGTGTTTAGAGCAGGATTCTCCAACCTGTAGCTCAGGAGCTGCCAGTGGCTCCACGTCCCCTTCAGAGTAGCTCCCCGAGGGATTTCTGAATTCTACGCGTTGTTCTGAATAAGTAAAACTGTATTCATTACATTTGCAAATCTATAAATTCAATGTCTCCTTTTGTGTGCTAATAAATGTATAATATTTTATGTGTATAAGCATATTTACCTCATCTAAGGCTGACCATGGCTCTTATAAAAAAACATTTCTAGTGATGCTCTCTCTAAGCGCTAATACTAATAGTATTGTAATAAGCAATGTAACAATATCCAAATCTCCCAATACGATATTTTCACAATTTGCATCTCACAATATGATATTTGTTGTGATATTCAGCTAACAAAACTGTGACTATGCTACTTTTTCTTTTTAAAATGCCTTTGTTCTGTCATAATCCAAGGAATGAAGATGTAAAACTGGTTAAAAACAGGGATTTCTTCCTGTAAGAATCATGGTCTATGTAGTTCCCTCTGTTTTTAGCTGTTGTTGCACCATTACAATGAGTTACACTTGTGATTCGATATATTGTGAGACTGTTGACGATACGATGCCACGATAGTTTTTCTTTTTTAACAATGTATTTATTAAGATTTTAATTTTAAAGTATTAACGAGAACACACCGAAACGAAACCCTAACAAACATAGACGATAACATTAATCGCACACAGACGATCACTGATAATAATGATGTACAAACGTGTAAATATTCATATAACATTTAACATTGTACAAGTCACAATGAAAATTAACTTATTTTTCAAAAACACTACCAATGGTCTCCAGATGTCCTCAAAGTCCTCAGCTTTTCCTCTTGAAATAAATGTAAGTCTTTCCAATCAGAATCAGAATGTGTTTTTATTGCCATATGAGTGAACAGGTTCACAACATTAGGAAATTGCTGCGGTACTTGGAGCACAAACACTGACATGCAACAAATAAAATAGAATAAACTAAAGTAGAAAAAAAAAGCTATAATATAAAAAAATTTACAGGAATATGATAATATAGAGTATAAGAGTATAACAGTGCAGGTAATGATCAATGCAATGCAAGATGCCATTTCCATAGTCCACATTTTTATAGCGGCGCATCCACATTTTTCCAAAATAAGGCGATAGTTCTCCTGATCTGCAGGAGACCAACATCCACCAAAGTGGCTTTTTTTCTACTGACCACAAAGTCTTTTGGATACAAACCCAAAATACAGAGTGTTGCCCCATGAGGAACCTCTGTACCAACTATAGTGGATATGGTATAAATCCCAGATTTCCAATAGTTCTGAACTTGCAATCAGTCCCATAAACTATGGAACAAAGTGCCCTTCGCGTTTGCACATTTATTACAAATATCTGGAATGTCTGGGGCCCGTTGATGTCATTTGACAGGTGATGTCACTATAGCTCAGTTACTGTTGCATCCCTAATAGCAGTTTTAAGATATTTATTTTGTTCTTGTTTATTATTTACTTGTATATTCTCTATTTGCTCTTTGTGTATGTTTTCCCTGTAATTGTTATAAACGGATCCTTCCACAAAGATGCCTGGTTTGGGAGAGCCCTGCATTGAAAGTCAACAGTGCCTGAATCACCAGCCGATCTCCAGCGTTTCAGATCCAGAAATACCCTCTGGCCAAAAGTGCTGTATTCATCTCCTTCTTTGTGCTCCTCCTTCAAAAGAGCCACTATAGAATCATATTATTGGCTTATTGGAAAGGTGGTTAAAGCGTATACTTTCCCTGTAGCTCCAAACTCCCTTATCTGGTTTGCTTGAATGCTGAAAAACATGTATAATAGTGTAATTATCCAGGCAGGAGATGTGGAGAGGGTCCCCCCGGTGCCTGCTCAGTGACAGCTCCGAGAAGCCTAATAGAAGCTCCACAACTCCTGGTTTAAAGCAAAGAGGCGATTTCCCTATAGATGCGCGTCATTATGTGGACTGGAGGAGATTAGGTTTATTATTTGTCCTTAGTGGGAATCCTGAAAGTGATTATGTAAAGAAATGCTAAAACATCAGTGAGAGCATGGTTAAGTGGAACCCGCCATGTTTTATTATAAGTTATGTTATATCCTTGGGCAAGACACTCTACCCACCTTCATGTTTGAATGAGGTAAATTAATAATAAAACATATTGTGCACTTTGAGCATCTTGAAGGCCGATATTGAAAAAACCTTTGTGGAATCTTGTGAATTAGATGCTGTATGACTGTAATCTTATTTCTTGTTGACTTTGAGCCTCAGTTCACATATTGATGTGCAAAAGTCTTTTTACTCAGTGGTCTTTATCTTCTGAGGTTCCAGTAATCAGTATTGCGTAACCTTTCTGATTAGGGGTTCGACATCAGCTTGTTTCCTTGGATATGTATATCATAGACTATGGACGGGCACGATTCGTCGACTAATCGATTATTGATCATTAAGAATTTCATCGACCATGTTCGTTTTTCGACAAACCAAATGTAGGTTGCGGTGCGTCACAGTCCCCATGTCTCGACTATAGTGCCTCTTCTTGGATATCACTATATCAGTGAGTGCGTTTACCTGCACGTCAGTATCCCGGTTATGATCGGCTATTTTGAATATCTTGGTTTGGTCATGGTGTACACAGTATCCTGGTTACTACAACGTAAAGTTGAGTGCGCATGGGTCCAGAAGAAACACTTTTCAGGCTTTTCACAGGAGCCAAACAGCCAAAATAAATAAAGCGACCAACATAAATAGAGTGAAATGTTAAAGAGCTGCGCTAAATCTGCACACGTACAATCTGCACACGTACAATCTGCACACGTACAATCTGCACACGTACAATCTGCACACGTACAATCTGCACACGTACAATCTGCACACGTACAATCTGCACACGTGTGATCTCTGAAAACATGAACCATCTCCAATGCGACATACGCACAGACTCACCATCAGCAGAACGTCCTCTGCCACAGAAAGAACACTCATTTTCCACCGAGTCGTGTCCTTTAGTCCGACTGAAGCAGACCGCATCAGCGCACAAGAAAAGAGCTGCTTTTTTTTCAGCACTAATAGTTTATGCAAATGAGCCATGCGGTTTTAAGTTTCGTTTTTGTCACAAAGCTGCATTAAACACGTTATAATCTCAAACGGGCTGATGTGGCTCTGTGGTTATGGTTTATATGTTGTAAAGTTGACTTTATTCATGCAGATTATTAAGACTAATAATAATGATGATCATTGTAATATAAAACATTAATGATTAATCGAAAATAGATTGTTAATTCTCCCGACAACCAATTAAGAAAATTTAATCGAATGCCCGTCCACACCGTAGACTATATACTGTTTATATAAATGGACATTTCCGACTCCATCTCTGATTCACGTTGTTTTCTCTCTCTCTGTAACTGCTGCTCTCAGTCTTGTCATTATGGCCTTAAAATGTTTGGATTCACCCTCACTACATTATCCTTGTGGTTTTATTTTACAATTTTGTCCTTAAATCAGGATATGAACATCGATCACAGACAAATCAGGCCCCTTCTTTCTCCGAGGTCACTTCCACGAGCGTTAGTGACAGGTTTGATTGGCAGCGTTGCCAAGTGTCCTCTCCCTGATAAACCAGCAGTGCGGGCAGTAAGGGGCGTTACCTTCAACATCCCTCACTCCGGATTGGCTGTTTGGTTGCTATGATACTTGTGGTCAAAATTCTAAATATGGAAAGTGCAAATATGCAAATTCGCCCCACTAGGCTCTGTTCACGTTACGTCACAAACCAGGAAGACGTTTGAAAAGATGCAGTTAAAACTTCAGGTGTAGTTACCGACACTGGGCTCGCTTACCGACTGTGGTGTGTACGGTTTAATTGTTCAGTGTTTCCCGCAGCGCTTTATAGTTAAGGCCTTGACAACAACTGCCCCCCGCCTTGACTACATACCTCCGAACCACGTGAATCCCCTCCTACTTTCGTCGAACTTAATGGAACGCTACAGTGACATTTAGATGAGGAGAACTGGGCCATTTTCTAATTTTTTCCTGGATTTTGTCAAACTTACGACCACAAACGGACCAGAAGTGCCGCCCACCGAAAGTTGTAATTGCATCTTTCTAAACGTGACGTAAGTGTGCATAAAGCCTATAACCGCAAGCCTCAATGAGCTTCATTTGACTGAAGCCGAACGCCATGAGTGACGTCTCTCTTCCTTAGTCCATTTCTTTATACAGTCTATGAGAAATACGTATTTTTCTGTGAGCAGGATCACCCTTCCACAGATATGACCTGGCCTGGTTCACTAGAGTCTCGGCAAAGCAATAACAACATGGGGTCTTCTAGCTGTGAGTGCTTATTACAACGCCTCCATTTATTCTTCTTATCTTAGACTATATTACTTTTAATTGTTGAAAAAAGTCATATAATTTTAACCCAGTCTCAAATAAACTGCAACAATCAGGTGAGTGCGCAGGACTTTAACTCTTTCTGTTACGCCTTCAGTGGACCTTAACACAGGCTTAGAGAGTGATTCTTTGCACAATGGCGGTTTGTGCTAGTGTCAGTGCTAACAGGATTAGCATAGCGGCGCCGTGTGAGTCAATAGCACTAGCCTAGCGCTCTGAAAGCAGCTGCAGACCTGGGCTTCAGTGCATTGGTCACGGTGAATAATAAGGTTAAGTCTGTGGTAACCTCTGTGCTGGGCTGGTGTAGTCCTTATATAGGCAGATATTTGTACTGCAGAGTTTACATGGACGTTCTTTGGTCTCTTTATTTCTTCTCGGAAACTCGGATTCAGTCCTAAGTTGCAAAATAGCTCGTTACCATTAGCCAGTCGTTTGTCAGCTAGTCATTCTCACCTTTTTTACGCTCATAAAGACTGAGGCTCCTGACGATGTGCAGTTTAAATCCATTTAGAGTTCTCAGACTTAAATCTTAAAATGTATTTGGTGCTGTTTGCTGAACTGCTGAACATTCTGCCATAGACATACATGCAGTACAGGCCCGGCATGATGTCACTAAAGGTATCAATAAGTGCGTAAACAAATAAATGTGATCGGGCTTTCCTTTCCGCAGATCTCAACTGTCGATTCATTTGCCTTGGTGTTTTTACTTCTTTCTTCCTGCTTTCTATCTGTGCATGGCCGCCCCTTCGCAGATCTGACCTGTAACTTTTGCACTGTTTGTGTCAGATGCTTGTCTCAGTAGAGATAAATCGGTTTAATGTCATATTTTGTAACATTCTAAACAAAATAGTGACAGGAAATGACCCACAGTGCACCTTTAACGTTTGTGTTTCACGATAAATCCATTTAAAGGCCTTATGTTATACAAAAATCTGACTTTTTGAGTGATTTTTACTTTATCCCAGTGAGTTTTTACATTACAAGCTTAGTCATCTTTACTTTCTGTTCGCTTTTGAGCCTCGTCCTTGAGGTTGTGGACTTGTACTAATACACTCTGAAGCTCTCACCGCTGTGTTTTTCCACCTGGAGTTGTGTTTTGTTTCATTTACATGTTTCCGTAACCCTGGTTTATTAGTCTGCACATCTCCAAAGCTCAAAATGCTCTGTTCCACCTTGTGATATCATCAAGTTGTAGTTTAGTTAACCACTATTTTGGCTCCAGTTGAATTAATTTATTCTACATTAGACTAGAATAACCTTAAGTTGTACAAAATATTCAGGAAGGTGTATGGATTTTTAAAACACGGTGGAGCACTTCCTGTATTACCGCTTAAAGACGTCATCAGTTTTGGAGAAGAACCCAAGTCCAGGTTTGTTTTTGATGAAGATACAACATTATAACACAGAACATTTGTGTAATATAGTGTGTGTAACATATAGGGACGTAACAATACTCGAAATCTGGTGATATCGTATCGTCAAAGGTCTCACAATAATATCGTGGAGCATCACAATATATCGAATCCCAAGTCTCTTTGCTTAAATGAACAGTTCTGATGCAGAAATAGCTAAAAAAAAAAAAAAACAGAGGGAACTACATAGACCATGATCCTTTGCTCCGTTTCAGTGCAGACGACATGAAGAAATAACTGTTCTAAGCACTTTTACATCTTCGCTCTGTGGATTAAGTCTGTGAAGCATTTTTAGAGGAAAAATATTCACAGTTTTGTTTTTGCCTCCACAAAATATTGCAATAAATATCGTAACGTGAAAGTTTCCTACAGAGAGATTTGGATTTTGTTCCTAATGACAATAAATGTTTCACCAAATGACTGGTCAAATTATGTAGAATATCGTAATATCGTGAGCTTTCCCACGATATCGCAGTAAATATCGTACCGTGATATAGTATCGTGAGACTAGTATCGTTACACCCCTGGTAATATCTATGAAATACCAGTTGCAGTATGTCCAAAGTAACATTACAAAGCCTGAATGGTAGAAAATATTCAAATAGGGAGTCTCTGAAATGGGAGCACGTAACTCTCTTCCTTCTCCTCTTTGCTCCTTTCTGTTCATTTTGTCTTCAATATAACTGATTTAGTTCAATGTCTTTCCTTTATTCATGTTATGAATGAGCGAGATGTACTAAAGCAGAGCACCTGCAGCACCGAGCCAGCTGCTCCTCAAACAAGGGGAGAGAGAGAGAGAAAGAAAGAAAGAAAGAAAGAGGGAGGGAAGATGGTGAAGGGAGAGGGAGAGAAAGACGAGATAGGAGAGAGTAGATGGGAAGAGGAGAGAGAGAGAGAGAAAGGATGGTGCGGTGTTAGAGAAAAGGGGAGTGAGAAATGAGATGATGAGAAGAGAGGGGAGATAAGAGAAGATGGGAAAATGTATGGGAAAAGAAAGGTAGAGGGAGAAGGCTATAAAAATTGACATAAAAAGGATGAGAGCGTAAGTAGGGGAGGAGGAGAGTGGTATTAGAGTGGTATTAGGGGGTGAGAGTGCACGAGGGAGAGGAAGAGGAGTGGCAGAGCGATGAGGGAGAGTGAAAGGGGGAGAAGGAAAGACAGGAAACCAGGGAGAGAGTTAAGGAAGTAAGGAGGGGAAAGAGGGTGAGGAAAGAGGAGGGATGAGAAGGGGAGAGCGGGGAGATGAATAAAGACGGGAAAATGGAGAGAATAAAGGAAGAGAGGAGGTAGAGGGGCACTTTAAGTCCAAACATGTTCTACAGTCATCGTTTTGCAAGTCCCAAGAAGTCTCAAGTCTTTGGCCTCAAGTCACATCCCGGAAGTCAAGTCCCAAATACTAAACTCATGGTATATTTATATATGAGTATTTATATAAGAGTTGTAGAAATGCATTTTTTTTCTTTGTTAATGTCTTGTCAAGATCTTAGAGTGAATCATCACTGTCAGAACAGAAAGAATTCAGAAAAAAGTGCTGAATAACAGTTCCTTTATCCTGTGATCTGCAGTGAAGCGTCATGTTCTTTGTGGTTCCCTCCATTTAATTGTAGTGTACTGTATATACTGTAGTGTACTGTATATACTGTAGTGTACTGTATATACTGTATTGTACTGTATATACTGTAGTGTACTGTATATACTGTAGTGTACTGTATATACTGTATTGTACTGTATATACTGTAGTGTACTGTATATACTGTATTGTACTGTATATACTGTAGTGTACTGTATATACTGTAGTGTACTGTATATACTGTACTGTATATACTGTAGTGTACTGTATATACTGTATTGTACTGTATATACTGTAGTGTACTGTATATACTGTAGTGTACTGTATATACTGTACTGTATATACTGTAGTGTACTGTATATACTGTATTGTACTGTATATACTGTAGTGTACTGTATATACTGTACTGTATATACTGTAGTGTACTGTATATACTGTACTGTATATACTGTAGTGTACTGTATATACTGTATTGTACTGTATATACTGTAGTGTACTGTATATACTGTATTGTACTGTATATACTGTAGTGTACTGTATATACTGTATTGTACTGTATATACTGTAGTGTACTGTATATACTGTAGTGTACTGTATATACTGTATTGTACTGTATATACTGTAGTGTACTGTATATACTGTATTGTACTGTATATACTGTAGTGTACTGTATATACTGTATTGTACTGTATATACTGTAGTGTACTGTACATACTGTAGTGTACTGTATATACTGTACTGTATATACTGTAGTGTACTGTATATACTGTAGTGTACTGTATATACTGTACTGTATATACTGTAGTGTACTGTATATACTGTAGTGTACTGTATATACTGTATTGTACTGTATATACTGTAGAGCATTTGAGGAAATCTTTTTTTATTTAACCTTTATTTTCCCAGGTAGTTTGGTTGAGACCCAATTGTCAGTACTGCAGTTACATCCAAAGTGGACGGACATGTTTGTTCTTAAAAAAAAATGAAGCATCGCAGAAAAGAGAAAACTGTTTTCTAAAAACATTTATATTTTAGGAGAAGCACCAAGTCTTCTCAAGTCATAGACCTGAAGTCTGAGTCAAGTCCCAAGTCATTGAGCTTCAAGTCCAAGTCAAGTCCCAAGTCTTAGTCCATTTTATCAAGTCTCAAGTCCTAAAAATAGTGACTCTGGTCTGACTCGAGTCCAAGTCCCCCCCTCTGCTCTGTCGTGACCTGACTTTAATTCTCTTACATCTGATTTCAGTCGCTCTTCAGTGGGAAATGCACAAACTTTGCAGGTCCTCGAAGAGATTAAAAGCTGCACTAAGACACTTCTCTGGTGAGTGTCTGCAGATCATTTCTTTCAGCAGATTCTGAATCTTAAAGCTGTTGAATGTCTCACTTTGAACGTTTTTACTCTGAGAAACATTGAATTCTTTATATTCAGAATGTCACTTGATGAAATTGTAAGTGTAAGGAATAAATAATCTTTTTAAATATTCAGCACGTACATTTTCAAGCCCTCAACTTTCAAAATGTCAAATTTGCAGTGAAAAATTACAGCAAAGATCCCAGACAGAAGCAATCGATCTGCGCTGCACATTTCTCTGATCTGGCCAAGATTTTTAAACTTATATCGGGTTATTCATCTTTTATTTTATTATCTACTTACTAGTTCTGAGACGGCTTAATTCTAGTCTAGACATAGTTTATTTTAAGATAACCTGTCGGGTAAAATGATCTGTCCATGCAGCCAGATAATTTACTACTTTTAAGTCATTTTCTGATAGATTTATGTGTTTATATCTTATTATAACCAGAAAATACCAGAACGATTTTAATTTTGAATCTAAATTTGTTTTTCCAAATGACTGTAAATGATGCGTTTGACTGATGAAAAGTTGTTGTAAAAGACTTGCTGTCAAATTTGGACAAAAAAGTCGACATGTTTGTGGACTAATCTTTTGCCGAGTTCATTTACATAAATCCTCCTCCTCGGTTAATAAATCTAAAATGCGCTGCAGTGGAATCGAGTCAAGATTTTACACTTGGAATCCGTTCAAGTTCACGTTGCATAAACAAGTCACGCGAGCCTATTTTCTGAAGCTATAGGAATGTAATGTACCTTTTAGTGCAGCTATTTTGATATGTGGTCCATTAAAAGCGCGCATTTGTCTCTTACCTCCACTTTGTCCACACCAAAGCTAAATCAGTGGAACGAAACGCCATCCGTTCTCCTCTCTGATGTGTTTTTGAAAGAATTAGTTCACAATGATGGAATATAGTGAGGGGAAAACTCCAAAATGTCCCCAATAATTAATAAGCAGTCATATTATGTAAGCTGCGGTCTATTTCCAAACAACACGGCATCGGCGCACAAACCGTAGATCCGCCATATTTATTCTCACTCGCATAATAAATCATGAAGCGCCTCCTGTTGACTATATCCATTAATTCTGCATTAAAAGTGAAAAGAAATATACGACTCTGCTTTGTTAAGTTTCAATTTGTGCACAGAACTGGCCGGGGGAGTTTTCATTGTGAACCAAAATCAGGTTTAAAGGCTCAGTATGGAACTTTTTCTTTTATTAGAGCAGGGGTGTCAAACTCATTTTGGTCCGGGGGCCGTATACAACCAACTTTGACTCCAAAGGGGCCGGATCAGAAAACTCAAGGCATATATACCTCAAAAATAGCAATAAGTCCAAATATTTGTGCAGAGAAACGCAAATCTATTACAGAAATTTATTTGATTTGATTTTATTTTACAAAATATTATAATATTATGCTAGGTCAGGTTGTTTTCACAGCAGCATCAGTAGCCTCTTGGCCCCTGGGTGAAAACAGACGGCTGTTTCTTCAGTTTCAGCAATAATTCGTTTATCTTCTGTCTTCTCAATTCTCTGTTCAAGTTATTGTATTTTTCGCAGTGTCTCGTAGTGGTGTTTAAGATCATATTCCTTGAGCGCCGCCACTCGTTGCAAACACACCAAGCACAGGCTTCCCATTCACCTCCGTGAACAAATAAGAATTAGTCTATTTTTCTTGGAAAATCCTGCACTCAGCTCCACTTTTCTTATTTTTGACATTTTGCTGATGAGGGTCACGGTCGACAGTCAAAACGATCGTCCTTTAAGAGCGTTTGGAAAGAGGCGAGTCTTCATTTGTCTGGTGGAGGCGCCACACAGAAGCACTGGAGACGCTGCTATGCTAAGCTGCGCAGAAAATTACCAGAAAAATCTGAATTTTTTTTATATTTTAATAGAAAATCAGCCGAGGGCCAGATTAAAGGTCTTGGAGGGCCGGATCTGGCCCCCGGGCCGCATGTTTGACACCTGTGTATTAGAGGGTCGTGTGTACATGTTATAACGTTGCTGCCTCATCTCAACTCACGTCTGGTGTTGTGTTTTGTTTCATTCACACGTGTTTAACAGATAAAAACGCTGCAGGTTTAGGTTCTCTCAAACAGGAAACACTGTTCCACCTTGTGATGTCATACGGTGAATACAGGAAGTGCTCCACTGAGTTTTTAAACGCCAGACGCATTTACGAGAACAGGGGTTTCCTAACTTTTTTCTCCAGTGAGACACTTTTACAAAACAAAAACGCCAGAAATACGCAAATTTCAGCAGCCGCAAAGAGTAAATAAGAGCCCCACGGTGAGTATTAAGGATTTTTCACGCGACAGGATTTTTTGGTCTTAAGCGATTCTAAACATGCGACAAAAGCGCAGACCACAGACACGAGGAGAAACTTATGAGGCTAAAACTCTCCGATGGCAAAGATGCAGCGGGATCTGTCTGCGGACCACAGGATATAAAGCTGTGAGCGCGACGGCCTCAGCTGTTTCCTGTCGACGGTAAAACCAGTCGCTCTGAGACTCTGAAGTGTTCAAAGATCAGACTCTGCACTTTGAGTTTAGACACGAGTCAAAACTGTGTGATTATTATGTGTGAAATGTGGAGCGATACTTCAGATACATGGTTTTTACAAGCATTAAAGATCAGCGATAAAGTCTTTTTACTTTTAAAGAACACTGCAAACTGGATTAATAGCGCGGTTTTGTGGACTGGAGTCATTATTTACAAAGGACAAATTATATGGACCAGACGCTGCACTTTAAATGTTCCACTTTACATCAGGGGAGGAATAAAGTCTTTATTTTCGCTGTATCCTGAGTTTGTTTGTTGCGTCTCTGTGTCTGTCGCTCCTCTGCCCCTGACTCTGTTTTATCGTCTGTTTCCGTCGCGTTGTTGATGTTCGGTGGTTCTGATCCGACACTGACTCCACACACACGAGGAGCAGCGGCTTCAGAATCGCACACGAAGACAATAAGTCGGGTCACACCTCCCCGAAGTCGAGAAGACGAAATCACAGCCAAAATCGGGCACATTCTCCTGTAGTGTGTGGCGGCCTTTAGATGAGGAACAGTTAGATGCCTATAAAACGTAAACCATTGTCCAATTTTTGACCAAGTTAAGCATCAAAATGATGAATTTACAACGGCAATTCATTAAATATGACGTATTATCCACTATACTTCAAATTCAGAAATCCCTTGGTGAACTATTTGGAGTGAAGAGCTGCAGGTTGGAGACCCCTGCACCAGAATAATGTGGATAATTTATAATACAGGAATTGCCAATCTAGTGAACAAAAGGTAAAAGTCGCTGTCAACTAGAAGACTACCACTGCATGATGTCACAAGGTGGAACAGAGCATTTAGAGCTGTAGATAAACAAACTATAAATTAAGGGTTACACGAGTTTCTTTGCAGCTGCTGAAATTCACAGCTCTCTGGTGTTTTCGTTTTGTAAAGTTGCTCACGGGAGGAAAAAAGGCTGGAGACTCCTGTTCTGGTAAAAGTGTATAGCGTTTAAAAACACAGTGGAGCACGTCCTGTATTTACCACATGACGTCACAAGGTGGAACGGTGTTTCCTGCTTGAGAGAAGAACCTGAATCTGCAGCGTTTGTGTGTTAAACATGTGAATGAAACAAAAAACACAACTCCAGAGATGATTTGGATGAGGAAACATTAAACAGCAGAATATCAACTTTAAAATTTAACTTTCATGGAGACGAGCAAGTGATGCCACCAGTTACAGGTCGGATCTCTGGAGAGGCAAGCTAATATACAGTAAGGATTTTGCTTTTTGTTGTTCTCGAGGTGTTTTTGAGCAATAAATAGAACAGGAAATGACTCAAGATGCATAAGTTTAATGTTATACAGTGGAACATACCGGACAAATGTACAACATATACAGTCCATCTATCAGGAAAAATAAATACAAACGACACAGTGTGACTTTAATGCCCAATTTGGCTTTTTCCCGTTGATGTTTGGTGAATTTTAAGAGCTAAACTTTTGCGACTCGTGTGTTATCAGACTAACCGGCCGATCCTATTTGTTTGTTTGGACGACGACGGTAAAAATCTCGACTCTTGAATCTGCTCAGTGCGACGGGGCCCTGGGAGAAAACGACAGACTTTTAATAACGTCAACTTGGTTTAATATTAATGTGCACGGCTCTGTTTGTGACGCGGTTTCAATCCGCAGAGGAACCGGAGCTGTCCGAGGGGTTTAAGACGCAAAAGAAAATCACAAATGGAAATCTAGACCTCTTGACTCGAAACAAACGCCACACTTGACTGAGCCACGTCGTATAATCACAGTATATATGCTAATGAATGCATATAGCGTAGATGGTATATAAAGAAACATGTTTTATAATGTGATGAATAGATTTAATTTGCCTGTAAAGAAATGTAAATATTAGTCCGTATAAATGTGCATAAAATTTACAATTTGTGTCATAATGAATAAAGTCGTCTGCCTTCATTTAAAACATGTACAGTAGTTTTTATGTCTAACTGGGGCATGATAATAACGACAGTGGGCTTCAGACTGATTAAAACGAGCACAGTTGCCACGGTAATTAACCATTTAAACCTCAATATTATGTTTTCAGCAATGGAAAGGGCTCAAACTGGCGCCTAAACACGGAGCTGAACCCCGTGAACAGGCCAGTCAGTGTCGTCCTCCTTCAAAAACTGCGAATAATGTGGAATTTAAATAGATTTCATTCAGTGATTGAGTGACCGCAGTAATTGTTAAACCTGTTGGTGCATTTGCATGTTCTACCTGGTGTTCCTGGGAGCTGCACTAGTATCTCCACCTCCCCGACTCCTCCTAATGTCTTGTCATAATCTGTATACTGTGTTTTTTTGTGGCTGTTTCTCTGTTTTCTTGTTTTCTCTGCAGTAGTTATAGTTATTATAGTAGTAAATAAAGATGGTTCTGTCACAGTTGCTCACTTATTTAGTTTAGCTTTATGTGGGAGTGTCACGGATGATCATCTCTAGGCCAGCGGTGTCCAAACTTTTGTCATCAAGGGTCACAAATCAGAACACAGACGAAATGGAGCTGATTGACGACCATAAACTGGTGATCAGTACAGACGGTTTATAGCTGTGCATTTATTAGCAGTTGAAATGAGCCACAAGACCTTTATTCACACTTAGATCTTCACACAATTTGGTATTTTGTCTTTACCATGATAGATTTTCAAAAGCCTTTCTTTCTTTCTTTATTTGGATGGGGCAGTGCATATTAATGAACGTACAATTTGTACAAAATCACACAAATTGATGTAAATATGCCGGATTAAGCTCAGTGCTAATTTCCATCCGTAGTCCCAGACCTAAAATATAACAATCATGAGACGATATATTACAGGCACAGACATAAAACAGATTATTATATATGTACTGTACAATAGATTTATAATACAGTTCATCTGCTGATGGGCTGGACCTAAAGTGCGGATTGAAAGACATAATTAACAAATGAACACGTATGCAATAGTTATACATGACACAATAGATTTATCATAAAATTCATCTGCTGAGGGGCTTGATGTGGTTAAAAAGTACTGCTTAATGTAAGGCAAGTTTGTTTGTACAGCACAATTTGCACACAAAATAATTCAAAGTGCTTTACAGAATAAGAAAATACATTCAAATCACAATACAAACAAATCAAAACATAAATAATCATCGTAAAATTTTGAGACGGGACATTACATTTAGAGAGAATTAGAGAAAAGAGAAGGAATGAAAAATGAAAACCTTTAGTTGTATGCACAGCTGAACAGAACTGTTTTCAGTAATACGGGTTAATTCATCTGGAAGACGGAGGGTCAAGAAATATTAGTCTGAGGGCCGCGTTTGGCCCCCGGGTCACAGTTTGGACGTGCCTGCTCTAGACTCGTCTGTTTAGCTTAGCTTTGTGGAAGGGAAATGTGGGAAATGTAGGATTGTTCTTTTTTTTTAATCACTGTAAAGCGCTTTGTGTTGCGTTTTTTTGTGTGAAAAGCGCTCTATAAATAAAGTTTGATGTCAACAGTGGATGCAAACAAACATTAAATATGCAAACAGTGATTTATATTTCTTAATTAACGCATCTGGAAGTGTCATGGAGGTGGCACAGGGGCTGCTTTATGTGTGGAGTTTGGATGTTCTCCCTGTGCAGGTTTTCTCTGGTGCTTCTGTTCCCACTAACACTAAAGTAGTAAAGTGCAGGTGGGTTCTCTGGGGCCAGGACTCCCGTGGAAATCAGAGTCTTAATCTCAGCGGGACTTTGCTGGTTAAATAAAGGTGTTTAAATAAAGCCAAAGGATTAACGTTACCATGAGCAGATGGAGCGGCAAAAAAGGACACAAAACAATCTGTGCGTTTTAGTGCAGTGAAAATAAAATACATAATCATAATTAAAATGGATAATTTAGCAGAATTATGTCCAGGAATCAACAGATTTCTTATGTTGTGCCCTTCCGACAATCACTGAAAATTAACCCGTGCCTTAAAAAATGCTCTGTTTCAGCATCAGAAATATATTACCTGCACACTGTAAGCCACAGATGACTAAACACAGATGAAAACAGGACCAAACCGAGTCTATTACCTAAATTATTATAGATTTACAATTTTGTATTTGTTCCTACTCATATTTTGATGTAGATTTTTTCAGTATGTTGCAGCTCTAAAACAGGCTATAGTGTTTGTTTTTAGAAATTGTAAATAAAAATTGGTTCTTAAATGTGCATCTTGTACATTTTCTGGTGCAGGGTTTGTCATTTCTTTTCTCCGTGGAGATGTCAGTGCTTTGTGTGGAGACCATCGTCACGGAAACCAAACCAGGCCTAGTTACAGGTCAAATCTGTGAAGAGGCGACGCCGCTCATAGTCGGAATGCCTGTTTTTCTAGGTATTTTTGAGCAATAAAATCACCTGTAATGGAAAAAGTAAGGTAATGTAGATCTGTTTACTGTGGAATATCCAAAGAAGTTAAGTTACACAATGCACCTTTAATGTTTGGCTTGGAAAGATAAAGGTTGAAAATAAGAAAAAAGAAGAAAACTGTGCTCCCTGAACCCTTCCTAAGCTTAAACATACTGGTGCATTGATACTAGCTCTACTCACTTACTCGGGCGACTTTGAGATACTCACAAAGCCTCGGCAACTGCTGATCTTTATCTCGACAACTGAGAGGGGTCAATTCGAACCGGGAGCCCAGGGCAAAAACGTGTAACTCCAGCGCTCGCTCGTCAAGTGGACTCCGGATTGATTCAGCCACAAGCGAAATACATGGGAGTCCGGGGCAGAGGCGGTGTAGGTCTTTGGTCCGACCCAACGGGAGCGCGAGCATCCAAGCCAAGTCCGCGGGGGTCCCGGGCTCTCCGCGGCGACGGGGGTTTAGGGTTTAGCTCAGGAAGAAAGAAAGATGGCGGCTTAAAGGACTGGTTTTGATGCCTGAAGCGAAGGACCGGCTGCTCCTGCGGGTTTGTTGTTGAGAACACGCTGGTCTTAGGAGTTCTGCGATGTTGTGTACATAGTTATTTTTGAGCGGGGCGTGTTGGTTTTTTAAAATATTTGATTTGTTTCGTATAAGGTGACGGGAAATGGTGCAGTGGGTGAGTTTTCTTCTTTGTATAGGGTAACCTGTTCTGCACGCGCTCAGTTGTGGCCGTGTTCCTCAGAAATCCTCTTCAGTGGCAAATGACCGGTCAGATTCTCAAGTCACAACATAGTTAACATGATTATACCTGGATTTCACCAAAAATTGCCTTGTCTTTTCTATTTTATCTTTGCCATCTATTGAAATATGGCTGCAAAAATGAACAATGAACAATGACCACACAGTAATTTGATACATACACTCACACACATATCATTTTTGAAGCTAGGGGTCGGCTAATATAGATTTTCTTCCCGCTCTTTTTCGAGAAACGTGCATTTTTATTGTTTACAATGTATATGTACTATATTTATGATTATTTTTTCTCTCTTGGCACGAACTTGAAATAAAAACAAAGCAATCTGTTTTATACACTGGTGTTTGACAGCAGGTCTAAGACTTAAGTCAAATAAAATGATCGATACAAGGACACGCAACAACTGGTGTTGTAAAAAGTGTGTTGTGTCAGCAGCAGCTTTGGCAGCAGCAAACGGTCTATTGGGGTCCATAAATATTTTTTTAACATCATTTTAGGAAATAAATGCAGTCTCATATTCTTTATAGGTAGCATAAAAATGCCACTATATATATTTCTTTTCGTTCAGCTTTTCCTTATGTAGAATGCATGGTTTTCAGTTCAATTCTGGGGATTTCCAAAAGTGTCAGGACTTCTCAAAATCAAGGCGATATTTTTAGCTGAACTAGACTGAAGCCCTTAAAGAAACATAACAGAATCTTAAGTTAAATGAATTTGTCTGGGTAAAATATTCAAAGTTTTTTCTATTAAACCGTAACGATCCGACTAAGACTGTGCCATTGTTTCATCCCGAGTGCTGAAATGTCGTGCGTACGGTCCGCTCTGTCTAATTCCCCACATCTCCTTCATCCCAGCGTCGGCAGTTGTCCCTTTTCTTTCTGCTTTTGTGAACGTCGCGCTGATCTGCTTCGAGACACAAACCCCGACGAGGCACGGGGGACATGTTTTTGGATCATTCCGAATGTTTGGTCTTTTCTGTGGCGCGCCTCTTTGGGATGGGTTATATTTTGCTGGTGGTATTCTCTCGAACTCGCCACCCGCTGATCGCAAAAGCAGGATTAACTCGAGTACGCCGCTGGTACGCTCCCTCCTTCCAATCACAAGCCCTTTTCGCGTTTCACCCCGTCCAATCACATTGTCCCCGCTGTCAGCAGTATTCAAGCCCTATCCTGTTATGTTATTTTTGCTTCCATAGATATTTCGCACTCTTTCTCCCCTGGGGCGCTGTGGTAACTTGGTGGGAGGTGAGCATCGCCGACCCCTTTCATTGTTTTTTTTTTGTTTGCGTTTTTGCCGCCACGCCTTCTACGAGCCCTTCACTCTACTTCCTGCTCCCCGTCCAATGGCGTCGCGCTCGTCCTACGCGTCCAATGCGATGCTCGCCGTACCTGCGGGGTCAACGCACGCCGGCAGCCAATGGGATTTTAGCGCATTAGCAAGCGCAGCGGGTGGCGTAAAACTGCACGGCAACAATGAAAGGAAAAAAAAGACGTCGTAGTAAAAATGGTGACCTAGTTTTTTTTTTTTTTTTTTCCCCTTGCGTTTTTTAAATTCTCCCCCCTCCATAAGCGAAAAGAAGCATGCATAGCCCCGACATCCTCCTCCGGGTTGAGTAAGGATGGAGGTAGGAGCAAGATGGCGGAGTTGGCAGTGTTTTTTTTTTGAAGCACTTTACATCTCCAGACTCCATCAGGGAGAGTGCGGAGAGCAGGTGGTTGTAACAGAGTCCAGATCTTCTTTTGCAACCAAAGTCCATTAAGAAATATGCAAGCTTACGTGGAATAGAAAAAGAAAAAAGAGTTATATGAGATGAGGGTCCTTCCAACATAATAACACACAGGATGTTCTTGTATGCTGTTTTTATCAGTCAATAAGAGATGCCTAATGGAAAGACCTGGTAAATGGAAATGTGTTGCTGTACACCGATGCCAGTACAATATCTGTTTAACATTTCTTTATCGTACTATAGTATTTATGGCTTTATCATAAATAGTAACTTGTTTAATTATCAGGGCTGCGACTTAATTTGCTCCTCTACTGATTATTCTTGTTGTTTTTGATTGAGAAAAGACTGAGAGATTTGTACAAAATTTGACCCAGATGAAGCTTAAGTGATCCTGCTCGAGGACGTTGTGTTTTTTTACAGACAAAACAGTTTGTTTTTCCATCTAAAATAATACATCTAAATGTTTCCAGTGTCGTTTTTTAGTCATAAAACTTGTTCTCCTGGCACATGGTCAGTTCTAATCGATTAAGTAGTTTGGGCTTTAATAGTTTTTAAATGTTTTCCTTAATATCTCCTTCCTTAATCGTTACTATATGATAATATTCTAAAGTAGATTTAAGTTTGCTTTTGTGGAATCTCATTTTCACAGTCTTGGACCTACAGGGGAGCCTATACTGTGTATTTTTAGTGGAACTGCACAAACTGGAACCAACACAGGCGCGGGGAGGACATGCAAAGACAAAGAAGGTCCCAATACCATCTGGGAATTGAACCCGAGATGCTTTTTCAGTTGGGATGAAATGCAGATTGCTCCAAAACCGTGTCCGCACTCACACATACACACTTACACACACGTTAAACATGTATTTAGACGTCAAACAACTTAAAAGAAACGGCTTTGTAGACTGTAGATAGGGTGTTTATCCACTGATCCGAAGGTTGGTGGTGCGATTCCAGTTCCCACAGATTAATTTGATGTTGTGTTACTTAACTCACCTCGCCCAGTGTCTGTGTACACCGCTGTGTGAGTGTGAGAGTCAATTTGTGAGTGATTCCCTGATGTGAAGTGCTCTGAGTGCCATGAAGGTGGAAAAGTGCTATGTAAAAATGTGACCCTTTACCATTTACAAATGAAGAATAATATATAACATGTAAAGATGATAATATGAAAGAAGCAGGTCAAGTAGTAGTAATTTGGTCACATAGGGCCTCATTTCCTCATGAGCCATAGTGTGGGAGACGTGTGGAGACAGTTTTTTAAATAATCCATCCAGTCCTTGTATTTGGAGAGGTTGCTGGTGCTAGGCTAGTGTGTGTCAATGGGCATAGTTGTCCTGCCACTAAAATTTTTATTTGACCTTTATTTAACCAGGAAATATCCCATTGAGATTAAGAACCTCTTTTTCAAGGGAGTCGTGGCCAAGAGGAGCAGCAAACACAAAACACCGTTACATATTTATACAGATAAGATAAGATATCCTTTATTTGTCCCACAGTGGGGAAATTTCAGTGTTGCAACGCACAGTAAAGAGAACAGCAAGAAACAATAGCAGCAATAGAAGTACAATGAAGTTAAAAATAGACAAACACTATAAATATCTATAAAGATAAGGATTATAAAACTATGTATCATATGAATTGCAATCTAAAAACTATATATACAATACATTTCTATCTTACATTATTGCACAGGGTCCCAGTATTGCACAGGCAAGACAGAAAAGTTTAAAGACATTATGAAAAACAAGTGCCGATTGTGGAATTGGTCTCAAAAGCTCTCAGTCTGGATTTAAAAGTGCTCAAGGAAATTAAATCAATTAGTTCCCTGTCTTTCTGTAGCATATTCCGTGCAAAAGGTGCAGAGTAAAACAAATGCCTTTTTACCCAATTCTGTACGAGCATAAGGAACAGAAAGCAACAAATAGTCTTGTGAACGAAGAGAATACGATTCAGCATTTCTCAGAGCAATGAGGGCGCAAATGTACGAAGGCAGTGGTCCCAATATTGCCTCATAAATGAAAGTACCAGTGACTAGTCCCCGAGTGGCCAGAGCAGAACGTCCCACTCCAGAGGATAATATGAATGTCTGTGTTGATATAATAATGTTTGAAATAAAACTAACTTTGCATCGCGTGAATCGCCACATGTTAAGGGACTATTTTCTCATATATCAATCCGCCGCTGCCGAGCTTCTATCAGGAAGTACAACTGCTGCTGCTCCTCAGACATAAATCCTTCAAATGCAACGTCGGTTTTACTTAATTATTCTATCAACACAGACATTCACATGGACAGTCTGGCATTATGACTGTTTTGTGGAGTGGGTGAGACTGTTTTAGTGGCACCAGCGAGCTCTCCAAATACAAGGACGAGACGGAATTTCTTATAAAGTGTCTCCACACGTCTCCAACACTCTGGCTCACGAGGAAATGAGGCCCTATGTCCAAAATTCTGAATTGTCCCTTTAACCACCTGCTCCACCTTATGTCTAACCAAAAGTTGAGCTTCTTCCAAATCAAACTCTCAAATTCCAATCACAATTACAGCACTTCATATCTGAAATCTTCCCTCATTTTAAGAACATTTGTCGTCCTCAACAAGTCATTTCTGCCATGACTGTAATCCGGTCTCAGATACTATTTGTTAACCACTGCGTGTTTATCTGATGATGTGTAATAACTGAGGGAATTCATGCGAGTCCCAGAGCCAAACGCTGTGGAAAGTTGTGGACTTTAGTGTCACTCACTGATTAAATTCTCTGCACGGTGCCAATGAGCAGCGCTTGTTTTCATGCCATCCTCCGGTTATTAGGAAACGGCTCTATCCAAGGCCGAGGAGTGGCACTGGAAGAGACGGGCAAAGGGACAAGTTTAGGCGCTAAGAGAGAAGACTTTTTAACATAGTTTGGGTAGATGAAACTAAAATAGTATAACTTTTACATTTAACGTGACAAAACATTTAAAGGGCTGATTTTACGCTATTTCCTGATCTTTGTTATAAAGTTGTTTACTCATCCAAAAACATACCTGAAGTTGTGTTTAGTTTCATTCATGGGTGACATGACACTGTCCAATTGCACTTTCCTCAGTTAAAAAGGTTCAAATTTCATAATAATTCACCACATTTCTGTCGCACCTCTGACCTCCATGGAACCAAATCTTTTTTTTTTTTCAGAAATCATTGGTTTTTATGCATGTTTTTTGTCCTTAAAGTGTTAAAATGTCATGTGGTGCGACCGTGCATCATGTGGTGCGACTAATAACAGCAGGAATTCTATGGCTGGAGTTTAATAACAGACAAAGTCGACTTGGGTGAACGGTTCTTTCGGTATTTTTCTTCATTTGATGCATTTTACACGGAAAAGTAGTATGGAAATTCAACACGAGCAGGCGACTGTCATATTGGAGCAAGAGAAAATATCAATATGCATTAAAAATCTAAAACGCAACAGTTTGTTTCCCTACACTTCATATTACTCACAACTTAGATTAATATCCCAACCATGTTTTAGAAAATAAAACAAGTTTAAGGTTATTCTCAGCCGCACCACATGACATTTTACACTAAAAATGCTTCAAATAAATGTTAAACACAGATTTATGCGCTTGAAACTGTAAATATTTGAAAAAGTTTAATAGAAAGTAATTTTTAAAAATATTTTAACATTTGCCTGTTGAAAATCCGTATCTACGTCATTGAACCTTATGCATGTTTAACACACAAACACCCTGTTCCACCTTGTGATTTTAAACTCCAGTACATCACTAAAACCATTTGGATGTGTCAGGTCTGGGATTGCCAATCTCTCCTGAACCAAAGGTAAAAAGTAGCTGAAAACTTAAAAACTACCGCTTCCTGACACCATTAATTGGAAAAGAGCATTTTGAGCTTTGGAGATGTAGACGGAGTAATAATAACGGGATACTCAAAGCTGTGAATGAAGCTCCGGGTAACGATATTTCAGGACAAAACATGGAAAGACTAAAAGCTCACGAGAGTCCATTTAGTTTAATAAAGGACCTTCAAACTCCGCACACCTTCACTAGAATCATTTGGATAGTTTAATCTCTGGGACTGCCCATGTCTAATGAACAAAAGGTAACTTGAAAACTACCATTTCGTGACATTACAGGGTGGACCAGAGCATTTTGAGCTTTGGAGATGCAGACAGACTAATAATAAAGGGTAGACAAGAGACAATAGAATGACATTTACAACATTAAATCATAGTATTTTCTTTTTTATTACCACGGGGCCTCATATCTGTGTAATGCTTCAGTCATACAGGTCAGGTCCATGTGGTTTTATACTTATATCATTCTAAATTTTAGTTTTGATGCTAGTTTTAGTATTGGGTACACAATCTTCTCTCATTTAATCTTAACTAATCTTTTTGTTATGTCTTACCGAAGTCTACAGCTAGAACATCATGGGTTAAATTCCTTTTCTGACAAACTCGTCTGTTCCAAAGCCTACAGCTGTTTGCATCCTTTTGTGTAAAATTCTGCCCACAATTTGAAAATCTGGTGCAAATTGCATTCTGTGAAGCGAGCTTTGTAAACTTTTTGAAAGCGATGATTTCAGCTGATTGAAAACGTGCGCAAAACGTGGACGAGAAGAAGAAGAAGAAAATGTTTCAATTCAAACTGGGAGCGACTGGGAACAGAGCAGCTTCTTTTGATTTCACGAGAGATCGGATGACCGTGTGATACTGCGTATAATGGCCACTGTACCAACATGGTCTTTGGATAGTTTTTCACCCAACACCGGGCTGTTTTTGATCTGGTTCAAAAGTCTACTTGCGGTAAAAATCAGTTTGGTAAAAGGTTTTGAGTCTTGCTTTTCATGTATTCTTGGTGAAACTGCTGCTTGTTCTTTTTTTTTTATGAATTAATAACGCGGATCCCCTGCGATTCGCGCCAACGTCCACGCTGAGATCGGAGAATTTGGCAAAAGTAATTACAGACTACCTATGTATGACTCTGCCAAGAAAGTTATCATTAAAACTATTGAATTTTGGGTGAGGAATGACACGCTTTCTTTGATCGTTTTTTTCCCTGTGATCCGAGCACACTGAAGCCTTCCTGAAGTGCTCGTTTGGCCCGAAAAACGATCCAAAACTTCGATACATTTTGATCTTCCAAAAATTGCGGCGGCACTGTGGAAAAAAACGAGACCACCGGTGCCAGTATTCCACGTCAAGAGGCGAGTCGTGGCCCATATGGAGCGGGTTACGGCGGGTTTTTGAAACGCGCTGAACGGAAATGTGGTTTGGAAACGGTTTGAAGTGCAGAGGAGAGGAGAGGTCTTTCATGTGGAGCCCAAAGTGTGAGGCAAAAGGCACAATGGACACCGAGCAGCTGAGCAAAGCAAAGGGAAGGGGTGAGAATCAGTCAGACAACTTGCATGTAAGAGCCAGAGCGCGGCGTACGGAAGGAATCTGCTTACAGGCACAGCTCTGCGTGGTTAGATATAGGATTTTACAGCAGTCCCTTAATTAAAATAGACTCTTGTGAGCTTTAAGCCATGTTATATCACTGTTAGGGCTTCTGAAACATACGCAGCGTTGTATTTTGATTCATTTACACATGTAAAAGAGTAATTTTATTAGTTTATTTGCATGTCTGCATATCCAAAACTCAAAATGCTCTGTTCCAACTTGTGATATCCTGAAGCGTAGATTTTCAAGTTAACTCCTACCTTTTTTTTTTTTTTACCATAAACCAGGGGTGTCAAACTCATTTTGGTCCGGGGGCCGTATGCAGCCTACTTTGATCCCAAAAGGGCCGGATCAGAAAACTCAGTTCTCTCTTCAAGTTATTGTATTTTTCTCCGTGTCTCGTAGTGGTGTTTAAGATTATATTCCTCGAGCAACGCCACTTGTTCCAAACACACTGAGCACAGATTTCCCATTCACCTCTGTCAACAAATAAGAATTAGACTATTTTTCTTGGGAAATCCTGAACTCAGCATCTGCTTTTCTCATTTTTTGACATTTTGCTGATGAGGGTCACGGTCGACAGTCAAAACGATCGTCCTTTAAGAGCGTTTGGAAAGAGGAAAGTCTTCATTTGTGCTGCTCTGGTGGGAGTCGCAACGTACAGAAACGCCGGAGACGCTGCTGTGCTAAACGGTGCAGAAAATTAACAGAAAAATCAGAAAATTTTAAGTATTTTAATAGAAAAATCAGCCGAGGGCCAGATTAAAGGTCTTGGAGGGCCGGATCTGGCCCCCGGGCCGCATGTTTGACACATGTGCCATAAACTATAAGAGAGCTGTGTGTTTTGTGCAGTTATGTCGTCTTATTAGTGTTAATATAAAGCTTTGTGTGTATTTTTTAGGCAGTACGTTAACCAGATACTTGGCCAATGTTAATATGAGCGTGCAAATATATATCAGAATTCTTACAGCTTTACAATTTTACTGCACAACCCTCCCCTTTACCATGACCTCCAGTTTTATTTTGTATATTCAGTTTTTACATTCAAGTTGTAGTGCACATGCTGTTTCTGTATCCTTGGGCAAGACACGTGTTCATGCGACATTTGGTGATGGTCCAATTAGAAGAACGAACAAATAAATAAATAAACTAAACAACTAAAACTAAACCGAACATGACCACATCTGTGCCGTGGCCAAAGGGAATAAAATGGGGCCTTTGAGTTTCTTGTTTCTCTGTGCAGTTTTAAAAGCTTCTGTGTCCATGATCTCTGTGTTGTGAGCGCTCTCGTGTATCTGAAGTGCTGCATCTGAAGTGTGGTGAAGAGGTTTGAGATGACGTAGGTCTGTGCTGCGACTGTCAGACCCTCACTGTCCACACGCCCTCTGTTCAGAGAGGCTCAGACATCGTATGGAGAATATAGAGCACTCGTATTAAAGCAATACAGTAAAGTGGACGGGCGATGAGTGAAATGTTACCAGAGGATGTGCCGACAACTGTGCTAAACATTCTGAGACATTTACAGACTGATAATAAAGGATTACCGTATTTTTTCGGACGATAAGTCGCATTTTCATTCAGGATTTGGGTGCGACTTATACTCAGGTGCGCCTTATATATTAAATTTTTCACACTCACAGCCCATAGACCAAATATATGAATCCTTTGAATCAAAAATGAAAAAAATAAATTATCCTTTTTTTTCATAATAAAGAAAATAGTTTTTTCATTTTCTTATTTTTGGTTTTATATTGAAAAACGAATGAACAAATAATAAGATAAGATAAGATAAGATATCCTTTATTTGTCCCACAATGGGGAAATTTCAGTGTTGCAACGCACAGTAAAGAGAACAGCAAGAAACAGTAGCAGCAATAGAAGTACAGTTAAGTTAAAAATAGACAAACACTATAAAGATCTATAAAGATAAGGATTATAAAACTATGTATCATATAAATTGGTATCTTAAGACAATATATACAATAAATTGCAATCTAAAAACTATATATACAATAAATTACTATCTTACATTATTGCACAGGGTCCCAGTATTGCACAGATGCTTCTCTGTTTGCTTGTTTTTATTACTATAACTTTTATAACTCGCCTTTCAAGATGAAATGTTGGTTCTTGGTCTCTGATTTTCTAAAATAAATTTCCCCCAAAACAGTCCGACTTATACATGTTTTTTCTTTTTCATTGTGCATTTTTTGGCTGGTGCGACTTATACTCCGAAGCGACATATAGCCCGAAAAATACGGTACTCAAACTGGGTATATATTCCTGGATATCTTATGGTTTCCCAGTGACGCTGTAGTTCGTGTGAGGATGATCAAACTCGCGCCCAGAAACAGCTTCTATCTTAAATGAAAAAGCTCCAGACAGGCACAGACAGTCATTTTGTTTCTCAGCAGGAGCCCATCCTCTAATTTCTGCCAAATCCCAAATTTTCTGAGTTATTTCACTGTCACATCTGGTCGCAAAGTGAGCCAGAATTCTTCCAGACGCGTCCAGTTCTATAAGTCGGGAGTCATGTTGGGAAGTAACGAAATACATGGAGCGAAAATACTTGAATATTCCGGTACAATTACTCTTTAATCTGGTGTTATTAAGAATACTAAATAGGAATATATTGCAGTTTTTGATCCTGCAATTTAGGCTTCAAACTTAAACAAAAAAGCTGCCGTGGTGAGTGTCAAATTTCTGATTAATAATATTAATTTAGGCCAATCTTGCACTTTTTACACTTTAATATAATGCAACTCCAATTCAGAATACAGAAAACAAAAGTGTGATGAGGCCGTGTGACAGAATGTGTTACAAAATGTTCTCGCCCCAGCAAATATGTTTAATTCTGAGTATCTGTTTTCCAGCACAGTTACTTTTTCATTCACTTGTCTAAAATCAAAGGAATATCTTGCGCTATTCAACTTTCGACTTCAAACGGCACAGAATTAGTGAGAAAATTGGAAAACACGCTCCTGTGGTGACTGCAAGTGTAATTCTTCCTACTCCAGTTAGTGACAGGAAATACATAACGAACAGTGAAACGAATATAAAGCTGTTTTCAGTCCTGTGCATCAAATACAACCCTGCAGAAAAGTCTTACAAAATACATTTCACTAGTAAGGACCGCACCAACAATAACACTGTGCGGAGAAGATGGCCGGGTTGAGACTTGTGGGTGGGGGTTTAGTCTCAATCTTCACATGGCCCAGTCGGAATGGGACCCCCCCTCCTCATAGGCGTCTTATGTCTGAAAGACGAACCAGACGGGGGCTGGGAGGGTGGGGTTGAGTTATCCGAGACAAACTGGGAAGATGGGAAAGGCTGCGATGAATAGGCTCCTGGGAAATTGAGGCGTGGTCGAAGTGAGCTGTGATTCGCTGGTGAGGAGGAGAGGGCGGCTGAGGGCGTGGTCCTGATGCTGAATCTCAGTTACTCATATTTTGTATTTGTATTTTGTATTTATTTATTTATTGAAGGGACAATGCATATCAAAACAGAAATATATGGAAAAATCACATATCTGTAAATACGCAGGATTATAGCCAAAGCTAATTTCCATCCTCAGTCCTGCTGGTGTGAACCAGCCACACGACCCCCACAGTTCATAAAAACATTACAAAAAACATGCACAATTTACCACATACAAAGAATATAACCACATATATTAACCACATTTTAAGATAATCAGTAGTATTTGGTAACTGAATACATTTACATTTATCCTCCCAACACTGTGCACATGCAGCTCTAGAGGTCATTGTTTATCAGCTAATTATGAAGCGTTTTATTGTCCTCGAAGCAGATTGTGCACTGTTAGCATGCTAGTTACATTGTGAGCTTTGCTGTTACTGTAAAACTAGTCTCGGAGAGTTTTAAAAAATCAGCTACAAACTCACTGTGGTGAATAATTAGGATGCTCAGAACACATAAGGTAACTGGATTAACTGTGTTTGTTTTTCTTTTTCTTTGTAAAGACGGTAACATCAGATTCTTCCATCTTCTGTATTTATATGCACTGGTTTTCCTGTGTATCTGTTATTGATGAATACAGTATAATATGCAAATACGCATAAATACAATTGATGTGTATTCAGCACTGTATTGACATGATACGTGCGTTTTCTGTCCGTTCCGGCGCTTGAGTGAATTTAAATAGAAGTAAATGTAAAGTCAAGTGACACGCGGACCTCTCTTTTTCTTATAATAATAGCTTCCATGAGGACAAATTTATTCACAAAATGAGATCCATGTCTTTCCATAATGAAGCGGTGTTGTCAGCGGAGGGAGCGCCCGCTGACACCCGCGCGTGACGCAGAATTAAATTTGATTAAAAGCTCCAGAAAAAAAGGAAATGAAGAAAAAAAAATGGAGACGCCACAGCTATCGACTCCCCCAGAGCAGGTATGATGAGGAAAGTTTTGATTCCGTCTCCGTTTCTTTAGCAGCGGGTTCAAAACATGAGATTTGGTGCTTGAAAATGGGCGGTTTGTTCCTTCTGAGAATAGTTTATGTAACAGATGTTTTAATTGTGCTGTTCTTGATTCTTTTAAAGACTTAAAAACGTGAAAATCAGAACTACTGTAGATCACTTTAACAGTTTGCAGTGGTCTAAAGTCGCTCCGAGGAGGGTAATTATTCACCACAATAAGCACAGCTTTAAGAGGCCAGTGCAATAAACGACAACTAGCATGATAACACTGCATTTCCTGATAAACGGATTAATAAAACGCTTGATCCAAGTTGCAGAAATAGAGGATATAGAGCTTTTAATTTTTTTTTCTAATCTATTTTTTTAAATTTCCATCAGTTTAAATATGTTTTTGTATATTTTTAGTTCAGCACACCCTGTATTTACTATTCATTTTTTTATGTTGCACCGTTCCACCAAAGGAAGTTCGTAGTTTTCTATAAAATGGCAATAAAACTGATTCTGATTCTTTGATTTTCAGATTTTTTTTCTCAAAATGAACAGTATCAGGCTTATTCAATCTGTGGCTCACCTTCCCAATATTAAAATAAATTCTCCTGTTTACTGGTTTTGCAAGTCCTAGTTTAGACCTGGTTTTATTCTGGGTTAGTTCTGGTAATTCTGGTTTAATTCTGCTTTAGCTGGACCTGGTTTAGTCCTAGTTTAATGTTGGGACCTGGTTTTGACTCAGTTTTGATTCTAGTCTTAGTTTAGTGTGGTTACAATACTGGACCGGCAATGAAAGCAGTGATGGTGAAGCCTTTTCAATTTTAAAAAGAAAAAAAAACATATTTTGGTCTATGACGCATAAGGATTTTCAACAGACAAATTTTAAAATATAAAAAATCTTAGTTTCTATTAGACTTTTTCACATATTTCCAGTGTCAGGAGCATAAATCTGTGTTTAACATTTATATGAAGCATTTTTAGTGTAAAATGTCATGTGGTGCGGCCGAGAATAACCTTAAAATGGTTTTATTTTCTAAAACATGGTTGGGATATTAATCTAAGTTGTGAGTAATATGAAGTGTATAGAAACAAACTGTTGGCATTTCTTTAGATTTTTAATGCTTATTGATATTTTCTTTTGCTCCAATATGACGTCACCTGTTTGTGTTTAATGAACAAACTACTGCCCTGGAAAATACAGAAAAATGAAGAAAAACGCCTAAAGAACCGTTCACCCAAGTCGACTTTGTTTGTTATTAAACTCCAGCCACAGAATTCTGCTGTTATTAGTCGCACCACATGATATTTGAACACTTTAAATCCAAAAAACATGCAGAATAACTCATGATTTCTGAAAAAAAAAATAGATTTGATTCCGTGGAGGTCAGAGGTACGACAGAAATGTGGTGAATTACTATGAAATTTGAACCTTTTTAACTGAGGAAATTGCGATTGGACAGAAAATGCAGGCGTCACGTCACTGACCCACGTGGCATTTGTCGTTATGTTATTTCTGAGACGGATCTTGTGTTTCTTTTTGTTGTGAGACCCCAAAATCGTGCACATCTGAGTTTAATTTAGCTGAAAATATCTCCTTGAACTCGCACCAAACCTGTCCAGGCTCCTCTTCTCCTCAGATTCCACCGTGGGCCTTATTTTGTCAGATCTGGTCCGTCCGTCCTCATTCATTCAGACGTGCGTTTGAGTCCAGCCCCTCCTCGGCTCTCCGCTGTACCCGAGCTGATCCGGTTTGACATGCACAGATGTGGTGTCTCCTCTTCTCCCCTTATGACTCCACAGGATGGCAACAGAGCACCGCATTACTCTAACCTGAATGGAATATGGCATTAAATATATATTAAATAACACGGACTGCGTTGCCAGGTTCGGTCCACGCTGAGAGGCCAGATAGTGACGCCGGTGCATGTTAAATACCGGAGCGGGGAGCGTTTGCGGAGCTGTTTGGCAAAGTAAAAGATACATTTTCAGCCTTTAAAATTGTTGGACGGGCAGAATTCTGAACGTTTAAAGTGCGTGGGGGGGTTTGTGCTTTCAGTTTTAATAAATGTAAGGAGAAGAATCGCACGGGAGCAGATGTTTTTCAGTAATAAATGTATCTCAAACTTCTGTGGGCTGCTAAATAACGTTAGTGTCGGTGAATGAACAGCTTTGAGAACAGGGATTTATGTACGAATCAGGTGCATAAACTAATATATTTAAATCCATGCGTTTAACCAAGCGTAAAAATATATTTGTTATTCAAAACCATGAAATAGTCGTGCGGTTGTATTTTAAAGAGTACTACACAAATACTAATGCGACTTATTTGGTTGGACACACATTATTTAGTTCAGTCAGGCTTAAAGTGAATGTGAGAGATTTTTATTACTATTACTGTGACTTGGGTTAGTGGAGTAGTTCCTGTGGTCAATATTTATCATAGTTTTACATCAGTTAAGTGATATTTTGTGAGGAAATGTTGAATTTTACCTATGTCATTCAATTCCTTCCAAAATGCAGGAACATTTTACACATAAAGAACGCATTTTTTTTTACAATTTTTTACAGTTTAAAAATTGATTTAACAAAATAAAAGTGTTGTTATTTATTATCAGTCTAATCAAAACTGTTGTGTAATTTAGATGAGTTTGGTCCATGTTAACATTATTGTTGCTGGGTAATAAACCTCTGCATGTGTGTCCAACCTGGAAGTAAAATTATAACCAAAATGACCAAACTAGAAACACCGTCACTGGAAAAAACAACATCTAGATAAGTTAAAATGGCTTAAATTAAGAAGATTTTACTTTATTTGAGCAGATTCATCTTGACAAGTGAAATTGCCAGTGGAATAAGTGTTTTTTTTTTCTTAATTCAAGCAACATTTGATTGTATTTCTTATTTTAAGTCCAAAAAGTTGTTGTTTTTCTTATTTTAAGTGTAACAAGATGTGTTTTCATATCTTAAGTACAAAAATCTTACATAATTTTACTTGTCAAGTGAAATTTACTCAAATCATGGTAAAACTTTCTTAATCAAAGCTATTTTAGCTTGACTAGATTTTGTTTTTTGCAGTTCCTGCATTTAATAATAATATAGGTAGACGTTATTGTCCCTGAATTTCGTCTTTTGCATTCGATCTTTCCTTCAGTGCTTGTTTTCTCGCAGTCAGGGGCTCATCTCAAGATCTTGAGCGAGTCTTGGGCAGGATTTCCTCAGATGGAGGATTTCTGGTGCATGTTTTAGGTCGTGGTGCCCGGAGAAAACTCACCAGACACAGGAGAATCAGAATTTATTTGTCATTTCAGTATAAAAAAGACACAGGAAGAAAACACTGCACTCAGGTCCAGGTCAACAGCAGCACAAATAAAGGAAATAAAAGAAACAGGCAAACTCCACACAGAAAGACTCGGGTGATCCGGGGATAAAACTCTGAACCTGCTGTGAAGTTTGCTGCAGCTCAACCACCACTAAATTATTATGTTCATGGTATTTTATGTCATTATAGAGAAATACATAGTCTAACCTGTCATATGCACTTTAAATATGGTAAAAAGTCAATGGATAAATTATAATCATAATATAATAATAACTGCATATGGTTTTTGCTCTTATTTGATTTTACTGGTTTAGACTATGATGAAATCTGAGCATTCATTTTATTTTATTATTGTTGTTCTTCTCTGTATTTGTGCAGCACTTTGGAAACTGTTTGTTTATGAAATGTGCTATAAAAATAATTGGATCGGATTTTTTGCAAATCCCGGACATAGACACAACAGGCTGACTCTAGTCTGATTCTGAAAACAGGACATTGTAACAGTAATGTTTATTTTAATTAAACTGCCTTAAAATACTGAAGATATTTTAATCTGACGTATACAAAATAATGCAAAGTATCTTCATGTAGACGGATGAATATAACGTGCGTGTTGCAGTGTTGTGTTTGACGGACAGGAGGCGTCGATAAAGCTGTAAAAGGGGAGGGGGCGGGACATCGGGAGGAAGAGCAGAACGAATCGGGCGTTGAAAAAAGAGGACGGTTCAGACAATGAGAGACGCTAAACAAAAGTGACACGAGTTAATCTGCACAATGTGAGACGGCTGCATGGAAGAGACGCAGCCGGTCGAGTCTGACAGGACCCGGTGTGTCCTCCACGCCTGAAAACCATAGGGTTTGTAAGTCGCTGTGTCATAATTGTATTTCCGGGTCCGAGATGAAGCCGCGCTGAATTCGGTCCGACTGATAAACAAGTAAAACTGCCGCAGTGTTGTGGACCGCTGTTTGAACAGATCAGAAACGAACACAAACGGTGAAGAGAAACTGTCATTCCTTCATTTTCCAGTTGATGGACATTTACCGTAGTTATTTTAACGAATCACATCTTCTCCCATCGCCGTTTATGTCCACAACAGCCAAAGACAAATATCTAAACACTCAAAACACGGTATTAACTTAGAAATGACTAGCTAACTTATCATTTCTGGCTACTTGGCTGCGGACTTTAACTCACGTCGACTTCATAAACCTGGAACCTGGGCCTTACCCTTTATAATGCCGCCCTGAAGCGCACTCACACTGACGGCTCGCTTTGAATTAAATGAGTTCAGACTCTTTCCTGCAGCTGAACTAAAAAAAGGAGGTGAAGCTGAAAATGTTCACTTTTTAACAAATGTTTCGTTGGACCCGGATGTCGTGCGTGACGTCAGGTGTAGAAGCTGAATTTCCCCACAGCAGCAAAAATGTGACTTGTCGTATTTGTAAATATAATGTACTTAAAGGCACAGTTTGAGGAATCTGAAGCTTAGCCTCTTGAGACCCTGTGGCCCCACACGAGGACAGTACATTTTTGCCTCTTAGCACCATGATTTTCAATTATTTTAAACTTTCACCTGTAATCAACTAAAAACCTCTACAGCAGCTCCCGAAAGTAAAAAAAAAAACTGCATGGTAAAGTTTAGATGCAAAATGTATGAATAAAACCAATGTATTTCTGTACAATAATGTCTCTTCATGTATCTTAATGTCTCTTCATTTGGCATTAAAATTTGACCCATTTTATTGACCACAGCAGACGAGAGCATCAGGAAATGTCATGTCCTCGTTTGAAGACATTGGGACTGTGTTGTATTATTGATTGTACATGTTGTTAGGTAAACTTGGGAATATTTAGATGAGTTTACAGTTATAAATTGCTGGACGTTTCTGCTGCTATAGGGAAACTGCTGCCTGTCTCCACTTTTTGCACCTCTACTTTTTTTTGTAACGATTGAAAACCAGAAAAAATTCAAACTGTGGACCACATTTTCAGGCCTTTTTGTGTGTTTTTAACCTCACTCACTGAACCCAAACCCGCTCACGGTCGACCTACGTCACATTTGGCAGGTTTAGGGCTTGAAATAAAATTGCTGTTTGTTTGTTTTTTGTAATTTATTTATACATTTTAATGTTTTTACATTTTTTAACCAATGGTGTCATACAGAAGACTTACTTAGTAGGTCCTACTTATCCCAAATAGCAAGAAGAAATGAAAAATGTACACCAGACAAAAGCTCGGGTCTCAGGAGGTTAAAGAAGACCTACTGTACTCCTGCCGTATCGTTATAATCTATGACACCCGTGCATCATTATGTTAAATCTGAATAAATACTGATCTGAAATGACTTAATAGAGGAAACGAGGCCGCTGACTTACACATTAAAAGACCGCAGTGCCCAGTGGGAGCCGACATCGCTGTAAACTTCATCATAAATTGTCGGCACCTCCTGTAGATAGTTCGCTAGAATGATGCATCATACTCGTGAACAGTGGATTTTTTTTCTTTTCATTTGTATCAGAATAGCTGCCACAGCGCTGCCAGTTCCTATATGTGCATCACCAATGAAGAACATTAGAGAATGAAGTAAGTGCAGATCAGTGGGCGTGTGCCGGTGGTGGTTTATGTTCGTGTTTATTTGTTAATGGCGTTGATGGCAAGACAAAAAACAGGACATAGGCGCAAAAACATTCAGTCCATCACACATGACAGAGACATTAAAGATCAGAGAATATTAAACAAGAGCTCCGCCAGCGGGGCAAAATACGCCCGTACTTTGAATTATTGTATATAGAATTAAGGTAGAATTTGTCAAACCTAGTTAAAGATGAATTGTTGGTGCAGTTTGGAAGTTTGACATTCAGGTGAGACGGTTGTGGAGTTAGAGCGCGGACAAGGTTTTCGCGAAGGGTTGGGCCGTGACCTTGACCTTTGACCCTGTGACCTTGAAATCAATAGGGAACATCCTTGACCCATGGGGTGTCCAGCCATGAAGTTTGACATTCCTAGGTGAGACGGTTGTCGAGTTAGAGCGCGGACAAGAAATTGTCCACAGACAGACGGACAGACAGACGGACGGACAGCGCCATACCATAATACGTCCCGTCTTAGAACGGGCGTATAAAAATGGGGACATGTGGCATATTGGAGTATACAGGTGACTCAGAATCCCTCTAAATACAACTCCAAGGGGGTAAATGAGAAGAGAAAACACCAAAAACACGGTTAAAACCTTTAAAAAGCTGGTTTTGCATAATAGGTCGGCTTTAAAGGTCCATTGTGTAACTTTTCTGGTGGCGGGCCTATCAAATGCTTTTCTTTGTGGGTGTTATTGCTGTGTCTGAAATGTCTGGAATGTTCCACAGTACGGCATTAAAACTTTCTATCTTCATGGACACCAAACCGGACCAAGTTACAGGTCAGATCTGTGGAGAGGCGATCCCGCTCGCAGTCGGAATCACAGTTTTTCTAGGTATTTTTGAGCTTTAAAACCACCCGTAGTTGAATAAATGTGAAGTCGAGCTGTTTAATGTCATTATGTATTTAGCGAATTCACATTTTTCTCTTTGCTGCTTCGTATATTTGACGTCTTCTGTTTAACGTTGTCCTTTTCTAAGACACCGTCCCTCGAGCAGCTCAGTGTCCCGAGCCGACCCGTCTGCTGTAATCCAATCACACTGACACACATTCGTTACGAGAGGCCAATAAAGAAATAATCAGTTTGAAGTCGAGCGCAGCACAGAGGAGCGTGGACCGTTCTGGTGTTTGTGCACATTGTTTTGGAGAGGGCGCAAATCCGTTCTCCACGTCTTTCTCTTCTGTCTGCTGTTTGTAAAGCCGTCGAACACTTTTGAGCTCCCAATCACAAATAAATAATTGAATTTGCTGGTTTTGGCGCTAAGTTAATATCTCTTCTCCGCAGCTGACCCGTTGTTGCACTAAACGCCAGTGTTCTCCCAGCGGGACGGCCCTGCACAGAGGCGCAGATAACACGAGCTCGGACCAAAATATTACAAAGAAAACAATGGGAAAAGCAGGAAACGGCTTTGAAATACCGAGCGCTCATCGTGTTTTTGTTTTTTGTCATCTTTTGTCATGTCTTTTCGTTCATTCACTGCGTTACTGCCGTTTTTAAAAAATCAATAAATGAAATGGAAACGTAAAAGAGGCGCTTTACAATAGATGGACTGATCTGATCTGATGTTCAAAGAAGAACGTAAAGGCAGTGACGTTTAAAGGGCACATATTATGCTATTTTCTGATCGATGTTCACACGTTTAACACACAACGCTGCATATTTAGGCGGCAGGACTAGAGCCTGGAGTCTTTTCTTGACCTTTTACCTCACCTGGTTTGAGGCCACAACTCACTACCCCGATTTTTTTGCTCGATTTTGGCTCCGTTTTGCTTCTCCCCGAGTTTGAGGAGGCGTGACCCAACTTTGTGTCTTCGTGTGATTTTGAAGCAGCTGCGCTCCTCGTGTGTGTGTGTGTGTGTGTGTGTGTGTGTCACTGTGACTTTGAGCTGCTCAGATCGTAACCACCAAACATCAGCAACGCTACGATAACAGCCAATAAAACACAGAGTCAGGGGCAGGGGAGCGACGGACACAGAGACGCGACATACAAACTCGGGATACAGCGAAAACAATTATTACTCACCTCTTGTAAAGCTGTAAATGTAAAGTGCTGCATCTCATCCATATTATCCATATAATTTGTCCTCTGTAAATAACGACCCCAGTCCATAAAACAGCGCTGTGAATCCAGTGCAGCGTAAAGTAAAACTTGCAGAGTAGTTCCTCACATGTGTCTGTTTACATCCGCACGGCGCTCGGATCGTGAAGCTGCAGATCAGCGACAGTGACTCTACTTCCTGTGGTCTTTATCGCCTGCTTACTGTGCGTTAAAATCCTGTATCTGAAGTATTGCACCACATTTCACAAATAATCACACGGTTTTGACTTGTGCAGAGTCTGATCTTTGAACACTTCAGAGTCTCAAAGCGATTAGTTTCACTGGAGACAGGAAACGGCTGACGCGATCGCGCTCACAGCTGTATATCCTGTGGTCCGCAGCCATATCTCACTGCAGTCTTTGTGATCACAGATTTTTAGTCTCGTCAGATTCCCCCTTGTGTCTGTAGTGTGCAGATTTTGTCGCACGTTTATCAAATCATTTAAGCCTGAAAAATCCTGCAGTGTGTGGCAGCCTTTACACTAGATTAATGTCTCTCTAGATTAAGCTCTTTACTCTGCTCTCACTCAAAGTATTTTGGAAAAGGTGGAAACGTCATGACAAATATCGGGAGCTGATTGGTCGAAACATCACAACCACAGAATTCAAGAGTTGAGAAATGAAACGTTTGTGAAATCGAGGGAAAAGCACAGACATGGAGCCTGTCCACAAAAACACAAAGAGCTTCACTCTGCACAGATTTCACAAACTAAATATTTTGCTTAGGTTGAATGGGCAGAAGTTTGTTTTGGCTCATTTTTGTGCTTTTAAGCCAGTGGTGGAAGACGTACTCGTAAGTTTTCTTAAGTAAATGTACAGATACCAGTGCAAAAAGGAAAAAAAAACAAGTAAAAGTATCACCTGAAAACACTGACATAAGTAAAAGTATTAAAGTACAGGTTTAAACATGTACTTAAAGAGGAAAAAGTAAAAGCTTTTCACGCAGATTTTGAGGTCTTCTACAGTTTCAAATGTCAGGATTTTAAGAGATTATGTTAAACAGAAACTCTTGAATTGATTTATCTTTTTTTCTGAGCTGTTTTTATTTGTATATGCAGTACAGAATATTCAGATAGCTGCTCTCAAACGTAGTGAAGTCAAAGTAAAATGAATAAAGTTTAAAATTTACTGAAGTAAAGTACAGATACCTAAAGATTTTTACTTGAATACAGCACTTTATTCCTTTCAGACACATCATCGGGGGCCCACAGAAAGTATTTTCACATTTCTCTCTCTAAAATGCTGTTCCAATACTATGTAAATGTCCCTTATTAATGAACAGGAGCTTTAATGAAACCAGTCAAGCCTCACGACATGAATGTAAACAGACGGGATTTACTCTAAAGTAAATGACGGGCTGTTGTGCAGAGGTCGTGTTTTGGTTTGGCCAGTTGTAAAACATGATTATTCAGTCCTTTCACTGTAAATACCGGCCCTGACCACACGCTACACACAGAGAAAACACAAATTATCACAGACTTTTTGACCTGGTCCTTAACGACTAAATGGAGGCACAAAAGAAGGACATTAGTGGCGACTGCAGCGTTTTGATAAACACAAAACACAAAACACAGACTCTTTATGAGAAAATCAGGGGAAGAAGAGCCAATCAGAAGGCCGGGCTTTTTTTCTTTTTTTCATCATTCATAGTTTTTATATAATATTGGATACACAAATATATTTAATAGAGCACTGCGGTGTGTCCTGTGGTTTTGCTTTCAGTGAGAATCTACAATAATCATGGGAATAAAGAAGAAAAATACATTTAAAAGTCTGTCCAAACTTTTGACTTTTGGTAGTGTAATTAAAAACAAAAATAGATAAAAAATATAAAATAAAACTGAGCACAAAGAGCTTCCCTCTGCACGGTTTTCACAAACTAAATATTCTGCTCAGGCTGAACGGGAAGAAGTTTGTTTGTTTTGGTTAATTTTGGCGCTTTTTACCCAGTGGTGGAAGAAATACTCGATTTTTTTCCACTTAAGAGCAAAAAAAAAAAAATCAAGTAAAAGTTATCACAGGAATATTAAAGTACAGCTTTAAAAATGTACTTAAAGAGGAAAAATTTAAACCGTTTCACGCAGATTTTGAGGTCTTATAAAGTTTCAAATGTCAGGATTTTGAGGAGATTTGTACTAAATTATGTTCAACAGAATCTCACTTCTCGGGTGTGTTTTTTTCAGGGTCAAGGAACAACAACAGTACAAAGCAGTGGTCAAATCAAAGGGTTTTTTATCTTCTTTTGTTAACTACGTTCTACATGTGTCCATTTTTTCAGTGAGAATCTACAATGTGAACGATCATGGAAATAAAGAAGAAAAATACATTTAAAAGTCTAAACTTGTGACTGGTGTAAATAAAGACAAAAATATATAAAAATTTAAAATAAAATTGAGCTTTTTTTTAACCAAATGATTATCTGTGATGGCTGTATATTCTTTTTTTTCATTTATTTAAAGGACAGTCCACAGTTAAACATAAGGCCAAGGCACAAATGTCTGCACCGGATCAGAGCCGCATCTGTCGTCCTTAAACATTTACATCATTTCACCAATACACACAAATAACAATACAATTTACACAACGATAAACTGTATTGAATCTTATTAAAACTACATAAATAGTCATTCATTATCATTATTTCCCGTAAAAAAAGAAAAAAAAATCAATTCCCTAATATAAAATTTCACATATTATTTCATTAACATCATTCGCAGATAAAAACTATAGACCGTTTGCAGCTTGGGTGATTTTCGCCTAACCCAGTGCTTCCGGTTTCCATCTTGGAGCTATAGATCGCTATAAAACACAGCCCCCAAGTTGTTAAATCGAATTTTCGTTTATTGTGTGTCAAAATGTCTAAAAAGTCGGATCAAAGGACAAAAAAAGAAAGGATTCTATACAGGGATACGCTACAATCTTCTGAAAGAGTGAGATATGATGCGAAATGGCAAGAAATAGGTGGAATTGATCCTTATGAAATAAAAGATGCCTCTTCTGATGTGGATTTATTGCCGTCGATCTCTTATCCTGACATCGTGAATTATCTAGTGCAGGGGCGTCAAACTCATTTTGGTCCGGGGGCCGTATACAACCAACTTTGACTCCAAAGGGGCCGGATCAGAAAACTCATGGCATATATACCTCAAAAATAGCAATGAGTCCAAATATTTGTGCAGAGAAACGCAAATCTATTACAGAAATCTTTTTTATTTGATTTTATTTTACAAAATATTATAATATTATGCTAGGTCAGGTTGTTTTCACAGCAGCATCACTAACCTCTTGGCCCCTGGGTGAAAACAGACGGCTGTTTCTTCAGTCCCAGCAATAATTAGTTTCTCTTCTGTCTTCTCAATTCTCCATTCAAGTTATTGTATTTTTTGCAGTGTCTCGTAGTGGTGTTTAAGATCATATTCCTTGAGCGCCGCCACTTGTTGCAAACACACCAAGCGTACAGGCTTCCCATTCACCTCCGAGAACAAATAAGAATTAGACTATTTTTCTTGGGAAATCCTGAACTCAGCATCTGCTTTTCTCATTTTTTGACATTTTGCTGATGAGGGTCACGGTCAACAGTCAAAACGATCGTCCTTTAAGAGCGTTTGGAAAGAGGCGAGTCTTCATTTGTCTGGTGGAGGTGCCAGGCACAGAAGCACTGGAGACGCTGCTATGCTAAGCTGCGCAGAAAATTATCAGAAAAATCTGAAAATTTTAAATATTTTAATAGAAAATCAGCCGAGGGCCAGATTAAAGGTCTTGGAGGGCCGGATCTGGCCCCCGGGCCGCATGTTTGACACCTGTGATCTAGTGTATGCCCCAAGTCCGTATACAGTCAATACTGCATCTACAGTACTGGAGATGCGAGTATCTCCAGAATGGCCGATCCATACTGTGACGTCACATGCAATCGGTCTATAGACAATAAACACTGTGTCAGCGATAAAACCCTTCTACCAAAAAAAGTGCATAATAATAATAAGTTAAACGACCATTATCATAAATATTTGACCACAGAAACGCCACCGCACCGACGTTTACTGCTGAGTAAATAATCGAACTACACAAATCCTCAAGAATCTAACGCTATAATCCCAAAGTGCAGCCACAGCCTTATTTGACAGAAGTTAATGTTGAAATTAACGCCGACGCGTCCGTTCGCTCCACACAAACGGCGCCGTCGGCCGCGGCCCCGCGGACAGAGTTGGGCCCGGTGATGAGGAGGGTGTTTGAGCAGATCAGACGCAGGAGGAGAGTTTTCTGAGGACACGTCTCCAGCTCTGCTCCTGTCACGGGCCACTGCACCACCTCTGACCCCTGACACCGTATGAGCCTCCGTGGACACCGTAGAGCCCGGGGGAGGGGGGGGTTTGATGGTAACGTGCTCTCTGACCAGTCACTAATAGTTCAAGAGAGAGGGTTAGAGAGGAGAAATGCAGCAGGGGCAAAATAAAGGCGCTACATCACATGTGTCAAACATGCGGCCCGGGGGCCAGATCCGGCCCTCGAAGACCTTTAATCTGGCCCTCGGCTGATTTTTCTATTAAAATACTTAAAATTTTCAGATTTTTCTGTTAATTTTCTGCACCGTTTAGCATAGCAGCGTCTCCGGTGTTTCTGTACGTTGCGACTCCCACCAGAGCAGCACAAATGAAGACTTTCCTCTTTCCAAACGCTCTTAAAGGACGATCGTTTTGACTGTCAACCGTGACCCTCATCAGCAAAATGTCAAAAAATGAGAAAAGCAGATGCTGAGTTCAGGATTTCCCAAGAAAAATAGTCTAATTCTTATTTGTTGACAGAGGTGAATGGGAAATCTGTGCTCAGTGTGTTTGGAACAAGTGGCGTTGCTCGAGGAATATAATCTTAAGTTTTCTGATCCGGCCCTTTTGGGATCAAAGTAGGTTGCATACGGCCCCCGGACCAAAATGAGTTTGACACCCCTGCGCTACATCATATTTATTTTATGTTTTCGGGGTTTTTTTTACGTGAATGTGAACACAGGACGTAATGCTGCATGTGACCCGGGCGGTTGTGACACTCTGAGGATCAATATCTGACTTTGATTGTTTTAATCTAATTCTGGTCAACCTATTTTTCACTTTAAAAGACTTTTTGTTCGAGAACCACAAGGCGGCAGTTGTTACAGACGATCATATTTCATATTTGCTCACTTTATATCTTTTAGCACTGCCTCACTTTTCATTTGCACATTTTAGTTTTGTCTATTTGTGGTCTTGTCTCGTCCAGTGTGTCTTTATATTCTGTTTGCACTGAGGTGGGAGAGGACAGTCATTTCATCTGTGTGTTTAGTGTGTTTATGCACAGGTGACAATAAAGATGACGATTTTATCCGATAAGAAATAGTGTCGGATGGAACCCTGTGGAGACACTTGTTTCTCTGTCAGGGTTCAACAAAATATAATTCTGGGTTAGAGAGGGTTCTTTCTTTTTTTTTGTACCTGAGCCTACAGCGTTTGAAGCAATAAAAATATTAAGATCATAAAATAAGTGACCAAAAATATAAATATAAAATAAAATAAATAAATATAAAAACAAACAAACACAAAGTCACATATTGCTTTTTAAAGGTCCTAAATTACACAAAATAGACACTTTTGAGCTTTGAGCCATGTTATAATGTCAAACAGAAACACTTTTATTTCATTACACGTTCGAGTGACTCGTTATCCTGTGTCTACACTCTGTTCCACCTTGTGATGTCATGAAGCAGTAGTTTTCATGTTACGTGACTTTTTGACCTTTAGTTCAGTGGAGATCGTCACTTCCAGGGCTGTAATGATTGTTCTGATGAAGGTGTTTGGAGTTTAAAAACACAGTGGAGCACTTCCTGTATTAACCCATTAATGCCTGAATTTATATACTTGCACTGTTTTTGTACTTTCTTTATATAGTATTTATATTTTAATTCTCTTTGCAAATTTTGTACATATACTTATTCACTTTATATTATTTTTATTATTATTTCTATTTTTATTATTATTGTTTATCTTAATTGCATCACAGTTTTTTCCTTTTTTTTTTTGCACTAAACTGTCCTGGAGCTGCTGTGACTGTTGAATTTCTCCACTGTGAGATCAATAAAGTCCTGACTTATCTTATCTTATAAAAACAGTCATGTTTGTTGTTTTTAAGTAGATAAAGGTAAATTAAGATGCATTTATTAATTTTATTATAGCAAAAAAAAAGAAATTTGGCCATGTTGCAAATTTGCGACAACTAGAAAGAAGAACTCGCCAAAAGTTCCTTGGAAGGTTCTGCATCTGCACTAACGGCACTGGGGGAATGTCTTCATCCAAACGGTTTGTTGCATATCTGTGACACTCGGCGTTAAGGGGGGTCACCTCATGACATCACGAGGTGGAAAAGAGTGTTTTCAGTTTGAGAGGAGAGCTCTCTAAATGTGCAGGTTTGTCTGTTAAACACGTGCGGATGAAACTAAACTAAACGCGACTCCAGGTGCGTTTGGGATGAAGGAACAAGATTAAAACTCAGATTAGAAACGACGTGACACTGGCCCTTTAAGAAGAATAAAAGCCAACATTAAATACAAAGTGATGTATAAGTTTGAGGTGGTCAGATGTGCCGGTGTTTGGTGGTGTTCATCAGTGCAGTGGGTGGACACTGAATGTCTAATGCCGTTTACATTATAATTAGACACATATAAAAACAGGTCTAAGCTCATTCATTATGCAGCAGCCTTATTGTAATCACCACTTTAGATCTGAAGCTGATGTTTGAGTTTTACATTGGACGTCTCGTATACGGACAAAATACCCTGTACATGGCAATTAGAGACAACTTCGAGCGACTAAACTTTTACTTTTATCGATGGAGTGAGAGTGGAGTAGCCGTGAGTTTTGTGCCACTAACCAGAATGTAGCTGGTTCAGATCTTGGCCCAGGACACACGAATGCACACTAGAAATAAAAAGGAAATGAATATTGTGATCGCACTGGTCACAATAAACTCTTAGTAGAGATGTGTTAGCATGCTAGTTGCTGTTAGCAGTGGCCCAATGTCTAAACTTTGCTTTTGAAGTTGCTTTTTTCATATTACAACAGTTAAAATAGTAATAATAATAAATTTTATTTATAAAAGCGCTTTTCATGACACTCAAAGACGCTGTACAGTAACAAGATAAAAAGCAACAACAAACAAACATTAAATATTAAAAGCAGTTTTAAAAAGGTGGGTCTTGAGCAGTTTTTTGAAGGAGGGGAGGTCGGAGCAGTCACGGATGGGTTGTGGGAGTGAGTTCCAGAGGGTGGGGGCAGCGATGGAACATGCTCGGTCACCCCAGGTCCGGAGCTTGGTCCTGCAGGGGAGGGACAGGAGGTTGGCATCAGAGGAACGGAGGGAACGGGATGGGGTGTGTCGGTGAAGAAGATCAGAGAGGTGGGAGGGGGCCAGGTTATGGAGGGCTTTGAAGGTGATGAGGAGGACTTTGAAGTGGATGCGTTGCGGGATGGGGAGCCAGTGGAGGTTTTGAAGGACAGGGGTGATGTGGTCTCGGGAGCGGGTGTGGGTGAGAAGGCGGCAGCAGAGTTTTGGATGTATTGGAGTTTGTTGAGGGTAGTGATGCTTTTTGTCACAATATGAACAGTATCTAACGTAAAAGTCTTGAAAACAACTTTGCAACTGGCTCGCTTTGACAAACTGAGAAACTACCGACATTTTTATCATTATTTTGTCATGTTATGGATGATGCGCGCTAGTTTCTCGGGTAAGTGTTCTGCTTTGCTTGTGTCGGCCCTCTGCTTCACTGTAAACCCGTCCGTTTAGCATTTATTTTATGACAGGTGTTTTTATTGGTTACGAAAACATGCATTCTTACTGTGAGTGCGGTCGCCTCTCCACAGATCATCACTTCCAGGGATGGAATGATCCAAATTGTTCTAATGAAGGTGTTTGGAGCTTAAAAACACAGTGGAGCGCTTCCTGTATTAACCCATTAATGCCTGAATTTATATAGATGTATATTAAAAAAATCTCTTTCCATTAAGATCTGCTCTGTCTTAATGGAAAGAGATAAATTCAATGCCATACTATGGAAAATTCCAAAACAATAACACTAGAAAAAGTTGCATACTGCACCTTTTAAGTCATCTAAAGGCCGCCACGCACTACAGGAGAATCTGCCCGATTTTGGCTGCGATTTCTTCTTCCCGAGTTCAGGGAGGCGAGACCCGACTTTTTGTCTCCGTGTGCGATTCTGAAGCCGCTGCTCCTCGTGTGTGGAGTCGGTGTCAGATCAGAACCACCGAACGTCAACAACGCGATGGAAACAGACGATAAAACAGAACAGAGGAGCGACGAAGACAGAGATACAAACTCGGGAAATCGCGAAAATAATGAAGACTTTATCACTCACCTCTCATACGGTTGTAAATTTAAAGTGCAGCGTCTCACCCACATTATCCGTAGAACTTGTCCTCCACAAATAACGACGTCCCGTCCACAAAACTGTGCTATTAATCCAGTTTGAAGTGTTCTTTGAAAGTAAAAAGATGAGATAGTCCCTCACGTGTGTCTGTTTACATCCACACAGCGCACAGATCTACTGCTTGTGTATTTTATTGCCAGTGTTTTAGGCTTCAAAAATCCTGTATCTGAAGTTTTGCTCCACATTTCTCAAATAATAATGACACAGTTTTGACTTGTGTCTAAAGTGGAAGTGCAGAGTCTGATCTTTGAACACTTCAGAGTCTCAGAGCGAGTGGTTTTACTGGAGACAGGAAACAGCTGAGGCCGTCGCGCTCACAGTTTTATATCCTGTGGTCCGCAGACGGATCCCGCTGCCGTCTTTGCCGTCGGAGATTTGAAGTCTCATAAGTTTCTCCTCGTGTCTGTGGTCTGCGCTTGTTGTCGCGTGTTTAAAAATTGTTTAAGATCGAAAAAGCCTATAGTGTGTGCTGGACTTTAGTCAGTGTATTTTGCATAAAGTGTTTCTACAGACTTGATTGTGGCAACATCCTCCATTTGTAATTATGGTCTTGCTCTTCTGTTTTTTTATAGTCTATTCTCTGCACAAACAAAATCATTTCTTCACATCTTCTGGTGTTTCTGTGTACTAAAATAACAATTCCACTTCTTGTAGTTTTGTTACATATGTATTATAGAAAACTGATCAGAAATGTCGTTATTCTTGAGTCCTCTTATAGTATAAGGGGACTCAAGAATAACTCATTTTGGTCCGGGGGCCGTATGCAACCTACTTTGATCCCAAAAGGGCCGGATCAGAAAACTCAGTTCTCTCTTCAAGTTATTGTATTTTTCTCCGTGTCTCGTAGTGGTGTTAAAGATTATATTCCTCGAGCAACGCCACTTGTTCCAAACACACTGAGCACAGATTTCCCATTCACCTCTGTCAACAAATAAGAATTAGACTATTTTTCTTGGGAAATCCTGAACTCAGCATCTGCTTTTCTTATTTTTTGACATTTTGCTGATGAGGGTCACGGTCGACAGTCAAAACGATCGTCCTTTAAGAGCGTTTGGAAAGAGGAAAGTCTTCATTTGTGCTGCTCTGGTGGGAGTCGCAACGTACAGAAACACCGGAGACGCTGCTATGCTAAACGGTGCAGAAAATTAACAGAAAAATCTGAAAATTTTAAGTATTTTAATAGAAAAATCAACCGAGGGCCAGATTAAAGGTCTTGGAGGGCCGGATCTGGCCCCCGGGCCGCATGTTTGACACATGTGTCTTATACTGACTATATTTTACTATTTATGATTGAAACGAAAGAAGCCTGTCTTGTAGTTATGCTTCTAAAACAAAGATTATTACAAACGATTCTTGTCACTTCTTTCAGCGAAGCTCAAACAAAACCACTTCAGTCAAATATTTGTAGAAAAAAACAAAACAAATATATTACAAAAAACAATGGCGTGAATAAAAGGTTTTGCAGGTTGCGAGTCGCAGATGAGGCGGAGATGCTGGAGGCGCCGTGCGAGTTTTGCTTATTCAAACTCAGGTTTTAATGGCAAGCTGTTCCCATTTAAAGACATAAGGTCCTTAATGTACACAGTCTGCACCATGAGGGAGGAACATGTGGTAAGTGAAATGAGTCTATAATGTTTGAAAATGTGGAGGAATATGTTTGCATAAAAAGCACAACACCTTAAAGGGCCTATAGTACACAAAATGGCCTCTTGTGAGCTTCAAGTTGTTTTATAATGTTATTTCCTTCTCAAAAACACATCTGGAGTTTTGCGTTTTGCTTCTTTTGCTTCATTCGCGTGTTTGACACACACACACACATTTAGGCTCCACTGTGTTTTTAAACTCCAAACGCCTTCACTAGAATCATTTGGTTGATTTCAGCCCTGGAATTCCCGATCTCTAATGAACAAAAGATGCGTCACAAAGTAAAACAGAGCGTTTTGAGCTTTAGAGATGTAGACTAAGAAGACTAATAAACCAGGAACACAGCTCCAGGTTTGTTTTTGTGGATGTAACAGCGCCGTAACAAGGCTGTTGGAGACATGTGGAGACACTTTTTATACGCCCGTGATAAAACGGGACGTATTATGGTATGGCGCTGTCCGTCCGTCCGTCCGTCCGTCCGTCCGTCTGTGGACACTTCAAAGCTTTGTAGTGTCTTTAAGTTCTGTTGCTGCAATCTGATTGGTGGAATTCCGATTCTAGAATGTGATGATGTCATACTCATACTCCTACTGCAAGAGCCAGATTTCCCTATTGATTATCCGTCCGTCTGTCTGTCTGTCTGTCCGTCTGTCTGTGGACAATTTCTTGTCCGCGCTCTAACTCGACAACCGTCTCACCTAGGAATGTCAAACTTCCAAACTGCACCAACAATTCATCTTTAACTAGGTTTGACAAATTCTAACTTAATTCTATATACAATAATTCAAAGTACGGGCGTATTTTGCCCCGCTGGCGGAGCTCTTGTTTAAATATAAAAAAGTAATGCAAAAGTCCTTGTATTTGCAGAGGTGCTGGTGCTGGGCTAGTGCAGGTCAATGGCCATAGTCGTCCTGCCACTAAAAACAGTCTGACCCACTCCACAGAGAACTTGAAGCAAAACAACTATAACTCCAGACTGTCCCTGTGAACGTCTGTGTCGATAGAATAATTTTAGAAGTAAAACCAACCGTTGCATTTGAAGGATTCGTGTCTGAGCAGCAGTGAGTTGTTCTTCCTGACAGAAGCTCGGCAGCGGCGACTGATATATGAGAAAATAGTCCCTCAACATGAGACGATTCAGGCGACGCGATGTGCAGTGATGCATTATTCTCTGGACACAGACGTTCACAGGGACAGTCTGGAGCTCTAATAGTTTTTCCTCGGGTCTGTGGAGTGGGTCAGACTGTTTTTAGTGGCAGGACGACTGTGGCCATTGACCTGCACTAGCCCAGCACCAGCACCTCTGCAAATACAAGGACTGGAGGGAATAAAAAGTGTCTCCACACGTCTCCAACACTCTGGCTCACGAGGAAATGAGGCCCAAAATTCCAAACAGTCCCTTTAAAGCTCACACAAGACAGTTTTGCGTAATATAAGAGGTGAAACAAAACAACTGTGTGTGAGGATGAGGAAACAACATTATAACAGAGCATAAAATAGTACAATATGGGCCCTTTAATCACCTTTTTTCCTAACGTTACAGTTGAAACACGAGATCACGGCTGTACCCCAAACCCCTCAGAGATCAATATTGTAATTACCCGTTTTTCCTCGAGTCTTTTGTTCTGCCGTTTTATTCTTCACCAGGCGGCGGTCTCTCCTTTCCTCGTCTCTGTAAGAACCTCTCCATTTCTCCAGGCTGTGCTCTCTTCGCCCCCTCTTCACCTCCTCTTTGGTCCGCCCGTCAGACCTCTCCTCCGCTCTGCGCTCGTGGTTCCGTCCGTTCTTTGTTTGCTCGTTCCTCGATTCGTCTCCTCTGTCCTAGCCTTCACACCCTTGGCCCGTTCAATTTCCCGTATCCTCGGCTTTCATTATTCCTCGCCTCGACCTATCCTCTCACGTTTTTATGCCTGGAGAGAGGTCGGGCTGTTCTCGCTGCAAATCAAGTGCGTGGAATACCTGGGCTGAAATACAGAAGATACCGATGGTTTTACAGCCGCAGAAATCTTCCGAGAAAATGGAAAACGCAAAATTAGCCCAATATATCAATACTGACTTTGGTTCCGCTCCAGTCGCTAAGTTTTTCAGACGTTATTAACCCAAAGTAAGAGAAAATCAGACGAAAAGTTCAATATATAGCTTTTATTCTCGTGAAGTTATTGGTTTGCCTGGAAAGCTCCATATTATCGTGTCTCACTTAAGAATCTCCATGGAAACGAGCAGGAAGCGCCACTAGACCGTGTCACAGGTCAGATCCTGCGCAGCCTCGCAAAGAATTCACGATTTAGGGCAAAATTTGAAAAAACAGAACGATTAAAAAGCAGCACTGCCAGCAGAGAGTTACTGTGGAACATTCCAGGCAAACCAACGACCAACGATCAATTAAACTTCAGTCAAACTTTATTTGTACAGCGCTTTTCATACACTGGAAATGTGGCACAAAGAGCTTCACGTGCAACAGAAAAATGACATGGATTAAAGACAACAGCAGCACCCACCCCAGTTTAGACAGAAAAAATAAAACTCCTAAAGGGCATAGTAAAAAAAAAAGCTAAAATTCAGTGAAGACTAAGTAAAATAATAATAATTTAATGTAAAACAAATATACTAATTATAAAAGTAAAGTAAAAGTTTCAATAAAATGCAAAATTAAAAAGGTACGTTTTGAGTTTACTTAAAAATATGAACAGTCACAGCGGACCTCAGATCCTCAGGTCGACTGATCCACAGACGGAGCCGTAAAAGCTGAATGACGCCAACCGTGAGTTGTCGTCTGGACTCTTGGGACAGTTGAAAAGACCCGAGGACCCGAGAGGTCAGATCAGAGAAATAAACGGGGCTAAGACCATGAAGAGCCTTTATAAAACAATAAAAGAACTCTAAAGTCTCTAAAATCTACCCTGAAGCTCAGGAAGCTCAGTGTGATGTGCTCCCTGTTCCTGGTCCCTGTCAGCAGCAGAGTTTTGTAGAAGCTCTCGTGGACCAGAAAGGAGAGCACCGCAACACGTTTGTGATTAACGCACGTATTAAAGTCTCTGCATGAGAGAAAAACTGTTTGGACTCTGGCAATATTCAACAACTTCAACATAAACATCAGAAATCTGTGTTCTATAAAAATGTGTCCATTCATCATTTCATCAAGATTAAAAAACGAGAGGCGTTCATGGTGATACTTCATGTGAATTCTGATCAAAGTATCAGATCAACCCCATAAAAACCCTCAGAAACTCACTATTATTTTGATTTGATATATTTAGATTTTTTTTCAACATCACTCTAAAACAGAGGCGTCAAACTCATTTTGGTCCGGGGGCCGTATACAACCTACTTTGATCCCAAAGGGGCCGGATTGGAAAACTCCATTCTCTGTTCAAGTTATTGTATTTTTCGCCATGTTGTGTCTCATAGTGGCGTTTATATTCCTCCTTTATATTTATATTCCTTGAGCACCGCCACTTGTTGCAAACACACCAAGTGTACAGGTTTCCCATTCACCTCCGTGAAAAAGAGGAATTAGACTATTTTTCTTGGAAAATCCTGCACTCAGCTCCACTTTTCTTATTTTTGACACTTTGCTGATGAGGTGGTCACTTTGCTGATGAGGTGGTCACAGTCAAGACGATCGTCCTTTAAGAGCGTTTGGAAAGAGGCGAGTCTTCATTTGTGCTGCTCTGCTAAGCGGCGTAGAAAATTACCAGAAAAATCTGAAAATTTTACATATTTTAAGAGAAAATCAGCCGAGGGCCAGATTAAAGGTCTTGGAGGGCCGGATCTGGCCCCCGGGCCGCATGTTTGACACCTGTGCTCTAAAAGGTCTTTTTTGTGTCTGTAAAAGTCCTGTATTACACAAAACTGACTCTTATTCATTTTAAGTCATGTTAGAATGTTGTTCCCGCCTCGGCTGGAGTCGTGTTTTGTTTCATTCACACATGTTTGAAGAACCCTGAATTATCAGACTTCTACATCTTCAAAGCTCAAAATCCTATGTTCCACCTTTTGATGTCATGTTTTCTGTTCGAGAGAAGAGCTCAGCCTAAATTTGCAGGATGTTAAACATGAAAAGGGTGTGTTAAACATGTGTGAATGAAACGAAACACAACTCCTGGTGTGTTTTTGATGAGGAAACATTGTAACATAGATTAAAACGTAGTGTGTTTAATGTATAAGTAAGTATAAGTAAATCCCCTCAGAACTAAATGACGTTGACTTTCATTGAGTCAGACAATTGCACCAGACCTGGAGAATCGTAACTGTGCTGGATTTTGACAATAGCACAAACATGAAAAACATCTCTGTTCTGTGGAGGTCAAAATGATAATAAAATAATGGTGCTTTTTTGTGAAGGAGATTTCTTGTTTAGTTGTTTTGAGTAATTATGACATTAGGTTGACAAGCAGAATAAAAAATCCAATCAAAACATTGAAGCATCGTGTTAAAACTGCAATTTTTTATTTTTATTTATTTTTTGTTAAAGATTTGTCACAAATTATTTTTCAATCAAGAAACCACTCAAACAAGGAACTATTTTGTGTTGTTAAATTTAAGTGCCACAATTGATGAAAATTGAAATCCTCATTTGAACACGGTTAAAATATCATTTTACATTTCAGGACCATGGACAGCGGCAAAAAGAGTTGCGGGTCAAATTAAATGGATTAATAATAATACAAAAAAATAATAATAATATTTTTGGAAATAATATAAATGTGATATTTTTCACATTTATATTTTGGACATTTTAAATTGCATAACTGTAACAACTTTATAGTTTAAAAAATGTGAAAAACAGAATTAGTTCATTTTAAACAGTTTGCAGTGGCCCAAAGTTATGAACCATTTACTTTGTTACCTGCTTATTCTGAGCATCCCAAATAATCACCAGAATGATTTTAAGTTCTTTTCACAACTCAAATAGACTAAAGTAGAGTTTTAGCACAACTAGCATGCTAACACACACTTCCTGATTGATGCAGACGGCACAGTGGACTTTTTTAGAGCTGGGGAAAGGCACATTTTTCTCAACTACATAAGTAAAAATCCAGTTCCTCTTTGCAGAGAGTTTTTCTTCTTCATTTGATTTTGTTTACCTCTGACCTGTCGCTGTGTAAAATCACCCAAGCCTGAAACAATGTCCTCGTTTGAAAGTTTGAATAAAGTTTTGTCCTTCTTAAACTCTCTCGTAGCTCAGCGCTCTAAGTACTTAATTGAAGGTGACTCAAATATGGCAGCGTAGCATGTCAACAACTTCACCTCCTTCCAAATCTGCGTCGGCTAATGGTATCTGCACGCCGCAGTGTTTAAGAGCCCGTCAGGTCGCAGGGTAAATCAGCACCACACTGAACAACGCGTTAGTTTATTAGATTAACATGAGGTGGATGACTGCGGGTCCTGTGGTAATATCGGCCTCGCAATTAAAATGTGTGGGGATCCAACTGTAATTCTGAAGACTTTCTGACCCAAAACCTAAGTAAGTAACAAACATCTAATGCCACATTAGAACCAAGACTAAACCAGGGACAAACTAGAACCAAACCAGGATTAAACTAGGGTTAAACAAGGACTGAACCAGGACTAAACCAGGTCTAAACAATAGTCAAACTAGGACTAAATCAGGACTAAATTATGGTCAAACTAGGACTAAACCAGGACTAAACCAGGATTAAACAAGGACTGAACCAGGACTAAATCAGGATTAAACAAGGACTGAACCAGGGCTAAACAATGTTCAAACTAGGACTAAACCAGGACTAAACCAGGACTAAACCAGGACTAAACAATGGTCAAACTAGGACTAAACCAGGACTAAACCAGGACTAAACAATAGTCAAACTAGGACTAAACCAGGACTAAACAATGGTCAAACTAAGACTAAACCAGGACTAAACCAGGACTAAACAATGGTCAAACAAGGACTAAACCAGGACTAAACCAGGACTAAACAATGGTCAAACAAGGACTAAACCAGGACTAAACCAGGACTAAACAATGGTCAAACTAGGACTAAACCAGGACTAAACCAGGACTAAACAATGGTCAAACTAGGACTAAACCAGGACTAAACAATGGTCAAACTAGGACTAAACCAGGACTAAACAATGGTCAAACTAAGACTAAACCAGGACTAAACCAGGACTAAACAATGGTCAAACTAGGACTAAACCAGGACTAAACCAGGACTAAACAATAGTCAAACTAGGTCTAAACCAGGACTAAACAATGGTCAAGCTAGGACTAAATCAGGACTAAACAATGGTCAAACTAGGACTAAACCAGGACTAAACCAGGACTAAACAATAGTCAAACTAGGACTAAACCAGGACTAAACAATGGTCAAACTAGGACTAAATCAGGACTAAACAATGGTCAAACTAGGACTAAACCAGGACTAAACCAGGACTAAACAATGGTCAAACTAGGACTAAATCAGGACTAAACAATGGTCAAACTAGGACTAAACCAGGACTAAATCAGGACTAAACAATGGTCAAACTAGGACTAACCCAGGACTAAACCAGGTTTAAACCCAGACTAAACCAGGGCTAATCCAGGGTTTTAAACAAGGACTGAACCAAGGCTAAACCAGGACTAAACAAGGACTAAACCAGGGTCACTAAGACCAAATTTAAGAGATTAAACTGTCATGGAGATTTTGAGGCAACCATCCTCCTCGGTTTGTTCATTAACCACTTATAACCCCTTATTTTTAAGACATATAATGTACCACAACTTCCTGCTCCTCCTATTTCCACTGCTCCACCAAATACTGCAAATATGAATGATACTAGAGATGATGATATCGTGGTATTCAAATGGTTTTATCTGTTGTTCTTACCTTACAATAACAAATGAAACACACTAATTTATCGTGAAAATGTTCATTGTGACACACTGACTCCATATTTCTACACTTTGGTTCAACTATTGCACTTTTTTTTTTTTTTATAATCCAATGTAACTTTGGGTGCTGTCATTATGTCATTATGAAATTGTGATTTTGACAGGCTCCGTTCATATTTACTGCCGCTGTCCGTGGTGCTGATGATGGCGCTGTCAGACTGGTAGCTTGGGGGGAGCTCTCCGTCCGAACAGAGCAGTTGCATTGAGGCAGAAGCGCGCCACATGTCACCTGCCAGATCCGTGCCCATGTAAAACCCCATCCACACACATCAGGCGGCGATGATGTGCCAGAGGAGAGCGTGTTTGGGCGACATCTGATGACCTCGCGTGCCCCTTACACGGTCTGCTGGGACGCACCTCTTCCTCACTCCTCTTGCACTCTTGCCCTTTCTCTCCCTCCCTCCTTTTGCACTCTGCGCTGTTTACCTCTGTCTCTCCGTCCCTTTTCTTCTACTCTTACCCTTTCTCTCTCTCTCTCTCCCTCCTCTTTCACTGTTCCTCTTTGTCTCTCTCTCCCTCCTCTTGGACTATTCCCCTTTCTGTCTGTCGCTCTCTCCTTTTCACTCTCCCACTTTCTCTCTCTCTCATCTTGCACTCTCCCCCTTTCTCTCCCTCTCTCCCCTTGGACTATTCCCTTTCTCTCTGTCTCTCTCTCTTTTTCTCCCTCCCTCATTTTTCTCTTCTCTTTTTCTCTTCTTTCTCTCTCCATCCCTCTTCTTGTACACTTACCCTTTCTGTCCCTTCCTCCTATTGGATTATGTCTCTCTCTCTCTCTCCCTTTCTCTCTCTCCCTCCTTTTGCACTCTGTACCTTTTAAATCTCTCTTCATCCCTTTTCTTGTACTTTTGCCCTTTCTCTCTCTCCCTCCTCTTTCACTGTTCCTCTTTCTCTCCCTCCCTCCTCTTGGACTATTCCCTTTCTCTCTGTCGCTCTCTCCTTTTCACTCTCCCACTCTCTCTCTCTCTCTCATCTTGCACTCTTCCCCCTTTGCTCCCTCTCTCCTCTTGTATTCTCTCGCTTTCTCTTCCTCCCTCCTTTTGCACTCTTCACATTTTACTTCTCTCTCTCCGCCCCTGCTCTTGCACTCTTACCCTTTCTCTCTATCTCCTGCTCCTTTTCTCTCCCTCCCTCCCTTTTCTTGTACTAGTTCTCTTTCTCTCTATCCCGCTCTCCTTTTCTCTCCCTCCCTCCTTTTGCACTCTGCTCCTTTTACTTCTCTTTCTCCCTCCCTCCCCCCCTCCCTCCTCTTGCACTCTTACCTTTTCTCTCTATCCCTCTCCCCCTTTCTCTCCCTCCCTCCTCTTGGACTATTCTCCTTTCTCTCTGTCACTCTCTCCTTTTCTCTCTTCCACTTTCTCTCTCTCTCATCTTGCACTCTCCCTCTTTCCTCTTGGAGTTTTCTCCTTTCTTGCTATCCCCCCTCCTTTTGGACTTTCCCCTCTCTTTTTCTCTCTTCTTGCACACTCTCTTCCTTTCTCTCCCTCCCTCCTCTTGGACTATTCTCTTTTCTCTCCATCGCTCTCTCCTTTTCACTCTTCCACTTTCTCTCTCTAATCTTGCACTCTCCTCCTTTCTATCCCTCCCTCCTTTTGGAGTATTTCCCTTTCTCTCTATCTTTTTATTTCCCTTTCTCTCTCTCTCTCCCTCTTCTTTCACTGTTTCTCTTTCTCTCTCTCCCCCTTCCTCCTCTTAGACTATTCCCCTTTCTCTCTATCTCTCTTTCTCCCCCTTGCACTCTCCCTCTCTCTCTCTCCCTCCTCTTGCACCCCCTCTGTCTCTCTCCTTTTTCACTCATCCCCTTTGTCTCTTCCTCTCTCCCCCAGTCTTTCTCTCCACCCTTTTCTCTTCCTTCCCCCATTTTGCTCTCTCTCTCCTCCAGACGCTCTCACCTTTCCCTCCTGCTCTCTCTCCTTTTACCCAGTCCCTTTCTCCCTCCTGTTGTCCTGATCTCTCCTCCTCCTCTCCTCCATCGCTCCCTCTCTCCTCCCCCTGCAGTAGGAGCATGCGAGCTGCTCTCCCTCTCTCCTCCTCTCCTCCGTCGCTCCCTCTCTCCTCCCCCTGCAGTAGGAGCATGCGAGCTGCTCTCCCTCTCACCTCCTCCTCCTCTCCTCCATCGCTCCCTCTCTCCTCCTCCTGCAGTAGGAGCATGCGAGCTGCTCTCCCTCCCTCTCTCCTCCTCCTCTCCTCCCTCTCTCCTCCTCCTGCAGTAGGAGCATGCGAGCTGCTCTCCCTCTCTCCTCCTCCTCCTCCTCTCCTCCCTCTCTCCCTCTCTCCTCCCCCTGCAGTAGGAGCATGCGAGCTGCTCTCCCTCTCTCCTCTCTCCTCCTCCTCTCCTCCCTCTCTCCCTCTCTCCTCCTCCTGCAGTAGGAGCATGCGAGCTGCTCTCCCTCTCTCCTCCTCCTCTCCTCCGATTCTCCCTCTCTCCGCCCCCTGCAGTTGGAGCATGCGAGCTGCTTTCCCTCTCTCCTCCTCCTCTCCTCCCTCTCTCCCTCTCTCCTCCCCCTTCAGTAGGAGCATGCGAGCTGCTCTCCCTCTCTCCTCTCTCCTCCTCCTCTCCTCCCTCTCTCCCTCTCTCCTCCCCCTGCAGTAGGAGCATGCGAGCTGCTCTCCCTCTCTCCTCCTCCTCCTCTCCTCCCTCTCTCCCTCTCTCCTCCTCCTGCAGTAGGAGCATGCGAGCTGCTCTCCCTCTCTCCTCCTCCTCTCCTCCCTCTCTCCCTCTCTCCTCCTCCTGCAGTAGGAGCATGCGAGCTGCTCTCCCTCTCTCCTCCTCCTCCTCTCCTCCCTCTCTCCTCCTCCTGCAGTAGGAGCATGCGAGCTGCTCTCCCTCTCTCCTCCCTCTCTCCCTCTCTCCTCCTGCAGTAGGAGCATGCGAGCTGCTCTCCCTCTCTCCTCCTCCTCTCCTCCCTCTCTCCTCCTGCAGTAGGAGCATGCGAGTGCCGAGCGCTTCACTTCACTCTTCCGGGTCAGCGGCAGGTCTCGCACTAACGCAGCCGCCGCACTGCGAGCACAAACCGCCGCTCTATCAGCACATCGCAGCGGGGGACGGAGAGAGAGGCAGGGAAAGAGGGAGAGAGGAGGTCATGAGAGAGGAGAGAACATGCGGAGGAAGAGGGAGGAGGGATTTGGCGAAAGAAACAACCGGGAGGGTGAGAGAAAAGAGGGATTGGGGAAAGGCAAAGAGAAGGGGGCAGGTGGGTGAGGGAGAAAGCGTGAGAGAGGGGGAGAAAGGGAGAACAGAGAGAGGAAGAAGAGAAAGGGAGGGCGGTAGTGACTGGAGAATGAACTGTCACGAGTGTTTTACCGACTGCATCACTGTCACGGCCACTGGGACCAGGCCCAGAAGAGAGGGAAAAAACAAAAGCACCTGTGGTGTATTGGAGCTCATCTGAACCGACTCGGGCAATAATTCACTTAAACGAACGGCGGCTGATACTTTACGTTAGGGGGGTCCAAAAACATGCAAAAAATAAGTTTATTTCATTAATTTTCGCTGATTTGAACCCTGCTTTAGGATGTCACATATCTAAAATTAAAAAGAGTCAAATTTGGTAAAATTCTGAGTTGATTTAGAGGTTGTACAAGACACATTTCTAGAATTTCCTGTCTCCTCTTGCTGTTTTGTCCTTGTACGCTGGTCATTTGTTATTGGCCATACCGGCTCGTCAAAGCCTGAACCCGTCAGATCTCAGAAGCTAAGCAGGGCCAGGCCTGGTTAGTACTTGGATGGGAGACCACAAGGAATTCCAGGTGCCACAGGGGGGCGCCAGTTGCAAAAACTGTCGTTGTGTCCTTAGGCAAGGCACATCACCCACATTGCCTAGTATGAAAGTGGTGTGTGCGTGAATGGTGGTGGTGGTCGGAGGGGCTCATGGTGCAGATTGGCAGCCTCACTTCCGTCAGTCTGCCCCAGGGCAGCTGTAGCTACAATAGTAGTTTACCACCACCGGGTTTGGAGTGAATGAATAATGCTCTGTAAAGCGTCTTTGAGTGTCCAGAAAAGCGCTGTATAAAACTGATGCATTATTATTATTATTATTATTATTATTATCTGTATTTCTCTTTACTTACAGCCAATAACATTGTTTTTGGCAGTTTGATGCGTTCTGTGAAGCTGGTTTGTTATTTTTTGTTAACTAGTTATAAAACAGTTCAGCCCATGTGGTCCAGATACATGTGTTTGTGCAGATATTTTGTTTTCTGTGCGTTGTTATATTGAGGTAAATGTATAAATTGTGTCATTGGCGCCTGGTTTGTGGAAGGATAATGCAGATTAGAAGAAAGCCTTTAATGAAAGCCTTTAATTGAAAGACTTTAATGCTCATGAAAAATGAAGATGAGAAGCAATTTCTACTTCAAGTTGTACAGGAACATGGGAAAATGTGCCTGATTGAGGGACGGGGAGTGTTGTTAGTGTCTGAAACTCAGTGGTGTAATTCAGGAGGGGAGTTCTTCTGAAAGTGAAGATGACAAAAGTCGACTTATGGGCGTCGGCCTGGTGCTTGTGACTGGTGTGATGTTCTATTATAAGTTAAAGAAATTAAAATGAACAGAGACAAACTGAATCTCTACGCCTTTACTTTTTTTATTTAAATACATTTAGTTCCTATTTGTTGTATTTTTGCATTAAACATGTGAACAGTTTGCAGGCTGCAGCTGCTCATACATTAAATAAAGGACAGAACGAGTGATCTTTGACTGCTTTGTGCAACCTCGAAATACTGTCGGATTTAGCTGAATATTTTATGTAGTCAATAGTCATTTCCTAGTGCTGGGTTCAAATCTTAGAGAAAGCAAGAAGAAAAGAGAAAAAAACATTATTTTGGATCACCCTACATTACGTTGAGGGATGTATGTACATGTATCTCTAGGGTGGAATGTTCAGCAGTTACCATGGAGACGCAATGCACACACACACACACACACACACACACACACTAACAAGCACCGTGAAAAAAAGTTTTAAGATGGTCTGAAAATTCAAGAAAAAAAATACAAAATGGATTTAACACATTTTCAGTAGCCAAAAAAGGTGAGAGAGACTAAGTGAAAAACTGTTGGCTAATGCGATCCAGTTTGTGACTGCGATGCTGTTCGAGAGGGACAAACATCAACTCTTCTCACCTAGAAATAAAGCTCAAATTAAAGCGCTTCAGACAGAGCAGTGTCTACAGTTAGCTTCGCGCTCCCAGTCAATGTTAATGATGATTAATCAGTGTTCCACATCATTACCAAACGGTTGTATTTGCCCGATCAGACAAAGCTGTATCATCTCAATGGAAAACAGAAGGTCTGGGATGCAGTAATTCCTGTTCTAACGTTCCTGATTCACGCCTGATTTACCTGCTTCCCGTAACTGTTATCGACAGTTGTTCTGCTGGTTTAGGTTAGAGGAGGGTCACTCCACGCCGAATCTCCGAATGTCCCGCTCGAGCATCTCAGATTTTACTGAAAATTCACACTTTCCACATTTTCAAAAATTAATTTTGCCAAAATAAAGGCAGAAAACCATCACAAATTTTGGATATGTTAAAAACAGACATCTAATCTTTGTATCAGAGTCCATTTAATATTGGTGGGGGCTGGCATTTTTTTTGGTATAACATGGCAAAGATGGCACCAAATTATTATTTTTTCCATTTTTAAACCTTAATATGTTCTAGACCAGAGGTGTCAAACTCATTTTGGTCCGGGGGCCGTATACAACCTACTTTGATCCCAAAGGGGCCGGATTGGAAAACTCCATTCTCTGTTCAAGTTATTGTATTTTTCGCCATGTTGTGTCTCATAGTGGCGTTTATATTCCTCCTTTATATTTATATTCCTTGAGCACCGCCACTTGTTGCAAACACACCAAGCGTACAGGTTTCCCATTCACCTCCGTGAAAAAGAAGAATTAGTAAATTTTTCTTGGAAAATCCTGCACTCAGCTCCACTTTTCTTATTTTTGACACTTTGCTGATGAGGGCGTCATGGTCACAGTCAAAACGATCGTCCTTTAAGAGCGTTTGGAAAGAGGCGAGTCTTCATTTGTGCTGCTCTGGTGGGAGGCGGCCACACACAGAAGCACTGGAGATGCTGCTATGCTATGCGGCGTAGAAAATTACCAGAAAAATCTGAAAATTTTACATATTTTAAGAGAAAATCAGCCGAGGGCCAGATTAAAGGTCTTGGAGGGCCGGATCTGGCCCCCGGGCCGCATGTTTGACACCTGTGTTCTAGACCGTTCATCACAGAGGGTCAGTTTTAAAATCTAAAGTCCACAGCGTGTGCGGGAAGTAGGGGTGGGCGATATCTCGATATTTAAAATATATCGAGATATTTTTGAAACTCGATATGAATTCTGACATATCGATATATCGCTATAATGCTTATGTTTACTTCTGGTTTCGCCGCTTCGCTTGTTTCGCCTTCTCTGTGCCGCGCTCGCCTCCGCCTCCTGCTTTTGTCCCCTGAGCTCCTCCGCGGAGCCCGGACCTGGCCGCGGACTAAACCAGGACTAGGACTAAACCAGGACTAAACGCGGCCGCAAAGCCCGGGGCTCGGCCACGGACTAAACCAGGACTAGGACCAGGGCTCTGCAGTGCGCCCATTTCACTCGCATTTGCGAGCAAATATTTCGTCGTGCGAACGTGGAAAACCAAACAGGCGCATCTGTGCGAGTGTTTCTGCAGCCACAATAAGGAGCTGCGCACAGACGCAACGTGACGAGTTAAACTTTCTAAATGCACGTTTCCCAGTGCGAGCGCAACCACATGACACCTCCGATCGCGCACGACCCCAGCACACGAGCTCCGCGTGTGTGCAGATATCACGAACAAACTCCGCTTCAAAACACACCCACGCCCCCTTAAACGAGGAGCCCCCGCAGCAGGACCCACACCTGCCCCACCACTCACAGACACCAGCGTGCCGCTGGACAAAGCGAGAGCTTTGGCTTTTGTCTTGGTCTTGTCTCGGACTCGAGCGCATTTGGACTCGGTCTTGTCATGAACTCAAGGTCTGAATACTGAGTGCGGTCATTTTTCATTAATGCCGCTGCTGTTGCCAATAAACTCATCCCGGTGTGCGGGAGTGCGCGGGAGCGTGCGGGGCTTCTCTCTGCAGCCTGTGCCAAATGCCAAATAAATCCGTTTGTCACACTGTGCGTTTGATTTGGTAAATGTGCAGAGACTAAATACCACTTTAAAACAAGAGAATGTAACTCCAGTTTGGAATTTGAAAATAGAGGTTTAAAAATCCTGCACACTTTATTCACTTTGAAGCAGTTTTGTGTCAGTGGAAGTCCTCTTAAAGAAGAGGTTCTTAAACTGTGGGTGAGGGTCCAAAAAGGGGTGTCAAGAGTGTTTAAGTGCAGAACTAAATGAATATTAATCAGATAAAATTTGTTTTTTTGTTTTTGCAGTAGTTTGGGGGGGCTGTATTTTTTCCTGTAAAGATATCGAGATATATATCGTATATCGAGATATAGCAAAATATATCGAGATATATTTTTTGGTCCATATCGCCCAGCCCTAGCGGGAAGGTGTGTGTTCAATATCAAACCTCTGTCTTTGAATCTGCACTTTCCACAGTCCTTCAAAGATGCCCTCAAGTTTGAAGAGTAGAATTTTCCAGTAAATTCAAGCCCCCAGAAGTCTGTGATAAACCCAAAGCACGTGTGTAAAAGTCCATATTTTACAAGTACATTTGCCAAATTTCAACCCTTGAAAATTTGAAGGACCTTAAATAGTTTTTTTTAGATGCAGCCGTCTGAAAGTGGCTTCTTGGAAAATCTCTGCTCAAAACAGGTCAGGAGGTAGTTGATAAAATATTTCTTAATTACAAAACTATAAGGAGTTAACATTTGGGACTTTTCTATTGGAAAGTGGGTGAACCTCCTAGAATTTTTCAGTCAAATCTGAGATGGTTCGAGCGGGGCTTTTGGAGATTTGGCATGGAGTGACCCAGCTTTGAAACCTGACCGAAGCCCGACGGGAGCCCTCGGAACCCGGCGGGCTCAGTGCGGATTTGATTACTGCGCTGTTGGACGAGGGCCGACAGGAAAAAAACATGTCGATCCGCACTCCAGTGTACGTGTCATCTCATACCCAAAAACAGTTTGGTTTGGAATCATCAGTGCATGATTGGTTTAAGTCAGAGAGGACATTGGCACAGACTGACAGCCATGTTTTTGTCAGGCAGCCCACAGTCTAAACCCTGTTATTGGAGCTTTTCACATTCTACATTGTGATGCCATAACACCAGATGGGGGCAAGATACAGATTTCCCTACTGATTACACTGTACTTTACCATGAAATATCCAAAATTCACAAATATTTAACCTGATCAGTTCTATTAGTGACAAGACCAAAGAACTCAGTATTACAACACAAATCTGCACTGATATGGATTTTGTTGCGGCCGATATGATACCGATAAAATGGGGATTGGAGCCGCCGATATAATCAGGATATATTTATGACGTAAAAACTCACTGTAAAATCTTCAATTGTTTATAAAACTTAGGTTTGGCTCTATTGGATTTTCAGTCGGGTTTATTTAGGCGACATTTATTGTCATATCTTTACATCATATTTAAAGACAGTCAGTCGGCCTAATGGTGTTTTTGTGTGATATTTTATCCAGTAAATAAAGTACTGTAAGTAAACTACCGCTATTAGCCTTTAGCGGTAAATGCGTGTGCGCCGCGGTAATTAATGATCTGCTAAATGTCAATAATTCACACCTCTGTTCACAGCTCATTTCCATATCAGTGCGTGTCCAGTAACATATATACAGCCACTATAGTCACTTTACAGTCGCTAACAGAAGAGAAAACAGCCTGTTTATGTGTGCGAGCTACAGCAGCTAATCGCTAACCAATGAGAAAGAACCAAAACGAGCTTCAAACCGACACATTTCAACACTCAGCCTCACACAGGCTCCTCTCAGATCAGCACTAAGAACTGTCCTTTAATCCAGGCTCACACTGAGCGGCTGTAAAAAATAATATTCTCAGTGTTGTGCAGGTGGATCTGTGGCTGCAGCTGTAAACAAAGGCACATGGTGATGCGTTCAGGGGCGGGACGGACACAGACAAATGACTCTGCAGGTAAATCCTGATGCAGAGCCACATATGAGGACATTTATCTTCCTGTAAACTGGATTAAATGGGCAGAATATAGAGAGTCTAAACTTTGTATATCGGCAAGATTTAGGCCGATAGCCGATATGTTTCCAAGAGCCCATGTCGGCTGACCGATATATCAGTCGGGCCCTAATTTTAACAATATTTACCTAGCTGCCCCCATCTGTATTAAATATAATTCGCCTATAGAATGTTATAAATGTTTTCCTCTGAAACTCGGCCTTTATATCTAACATCAGCTCAAACACAAACATAGCCTTGTTGTGGTGGTATCGGATGTTTTTCTTCAATCAAGCCAAGCCACCAAACAGCGATCCCCTCACTCAATAACTTGGTCTCAGCCTTGGAATAAATAAAAAATCCCCTCATTTATAATTAGCTGCTCCGAGTGTCCTACTTCACATAAACACTTGTAATGAAAAGTGCTTTAGCGGCTGCTCGAGTGTTCTCCCCGCGAAAATACTCGTGTAAAAAAAAACAGATTCTTGACAAATTCCCATCAGCCTCTGCCTCTTTGCCTGATGTGCATGTCTTTCTCTATTCTACACGTGTGAATTACAAACTAAAGCCCTATTCGCACGGGATAAGTTCAACCTGGGGACGTCTGGTCATTTGCAAATTCCCGCCCCACCTCTGTGTTACTTGCAGCACATTCACACGGGATAAGAGAAGTTCGTAAATTCCTCTGTTTTACTGAAATTACGACGGCTGCTAAGTAAGTAAATTAATAAAGTATGCTAAAAAATAATAAAAAATGTTCCTTAGCACTGCTGCACGTGTCATCCAGGTCAACATCCTGTGAGAATCGTCTCTCCTCTTGGATCTCTCGCTCTTTTTGTGGATCAGTTTCCATGTAGAGGCTCTGAGGCTGTGTTATAATTTACCCCTAAAAAGCTCAAAACTGCAAATCAAAATTTCTCCCGCAGCCTCCGTTACTCAAGCCGGAAAGAGATAGAAAAGGCGCACAAAGTGATATAAAATGTGCGCAATATATAGAGAAAAGACAGCGGAAATAAAAGGAATAGACAGAAAAGACGCAATTACAACATCAAACACTGAGATGCAGATTCACACGGAACGAGTTTTATCACCGGACGTCTGTGTTTGGTGAAATATCGTAGGGAATTTGCGGCGGAATTTTCACTTTACAAATTACAGACGTGGAGCATTCGCACGGGATTAAGATCTCAGACGTCCTCCACAATTATTACAAATCACCAAAGGTCCACAGGTAAAACTGATCCCGTGCGAATAGGGCTCATAAGGCACTTGTTGTATCGCGGCGAAGGCGTGGAATTGAAAAATCAAAACTCCGCAGATTTTGAGTTAAGGCTGCGTCAGTATTTAGCTTCTCCGAGGTTGACTGCACACGGCTTCGAAATCAAAGAGTATTAACGACTCCTGCTGAAGCCCAAAGTGTGAAATCTGAACATAATCTGATAAAGGCAGATGGGAGACAGGGGAGATAAGAGACTGTAAATATATGGCTTTTTAGTATTTCTATTCAGCAATAACTCCCGCATCCAGCTGCATCTGCCTCTTGGTTTTCCCAAACCCCCAGGACAACATCATCTGTAAACAGCAGACACGAGACGAGCGCCCTAATATGGAAATTCTGTGCCTAAAAATACGGAAAAGAACAGGTGACAAACCCGACGCCTGAGGGATTCCAACCTGCACTGAACACCTCCGACGTAAAGGAGAAATCTTTATGCAGTGACTTTTTGAGCTTTTTGTCATATTGGAATATTGTTCTCTCATTAAAATCATACCTGGAGTTGTATTTTCTCCGTGGAACGACTTTTGCCCCGGAGCCTCGCCAAACACTTGACATTCTCTGGAGTTTAATGTCACAGATCGAGATCCTGCACGGTCTATAAATGATCACCAGGTTTGTTTTAAAGGTGTATTGTGTAACGATTCTGGTGGAGGCCTCTTCAAATGCTTTTCTTCGTGGAAATGTTTTTGCTTTGTCAAGTTACAACACTCACAGTCATGATCCGTGTTTTTTTTTTTTTTACGTATTTTTGTGCTATAAATCCACTTGCAACTCAATAAATGTAAGGTGAAGCTGTTTAACCTTCACAGACCGACTGTTTCCGTGCGCGACTTCTCATTATTGTATCTCCGGAAATATATGTGCTATCGGAAAAATTCCAACAGTTCCTGAAAGCAGAGAAGTTGCACTTTCTGCTCATATCGGGTCATTTCGGTAAATTTCTGCAGCACCCGTCACGGAGCCTGTAGTATCGAGCGCAGAGTGGCGGAGATTTGGAGAGAGCGGCGGTAGTTTACAAGTAGTTTTTACAGCAAGTTTTTCGGTGCTTTTTTCTTTTTTTGTGTGTTTGTTTTTGTGATTTTGTGTCTTTCTTCTCTTTCAACTGTTATTCCACATTAATACACAGGCAGAAATGTCGAACAACAGCCGGATATTGAAAGCTGAACTCATCCTGGTAAAAGGGGTAAAAGCACTTACTCCTGGGACGTTTTCTAACATTTTTTAAGTCAAAGGAACACAAAAAAATCCAGGCGGGATTTTGATGCATGGAAATAATAGGGCTAAAAGGGTTAAAGTCACACTGTGGAACATTCCGGACAGAGCAATGACACATCTATAGAAACAAGCAGGTAACGGAGCAAAACTGTAAGCATTTCGACCATCAGACCTCATTCATTCCTGCTGCATGTTTATATCAACATGTCCGGGCAGGGTCCTCATTACATAGTTCGTTTTCCCCCATTGTAATTCCTTCTGCTGCCTGTAGATGGCGAATGTGGAGCTCTGAAGCTGTCAAATAATGTCTGTTCTTTTTAAACTAGATGTTATTTTAAAGGTGCACTGCGCAGCTTTTCTGGTTTAGGGTCTGAGGTAGGCCACACTTGTTTTCATGGAGATGTTACTGTTTTCCCTGGAATGTTCCATGGTGTGACTTTAAACATGTCCGTCTACGGGTGTTTCTGTTCACTAATTCCTCCAGTGAACAGGGGCGACTCTCCACAGATCTGAACTGTAATGTGGCGTAGTGCTGTAACCCTGCTCCCGTGTGACAAAGCGGATTAATCTCTACTGTGGAACATTCTAGACGAAGCAATGACATTTCCATGGAAACAAACCGGTGGCAGACCTTCCATTAAAATGTTACGCAGTGCACCTTTAAGTTTAAGACCGAGATTTGCGTAAATGCAAGATGGACACGTTTAAGGCGCATTGTTTTTCTTGTGGAGGGTCCATCGAATGATGTTTGTGTGGAAAGTTTCGCAGTATGGCATTAAACCTTTCTGTCTCCATGGTGACCAAACCAGACCCCAGATCTGATGAGATTACAGGTCAGATCTGTGGAGAGGCAACCCCGCTCACATTCAGAGTGCCTGTTTTTTTCTAGCTATTTTTGAGCTATAAAACCACTTGTAACTGAGTAAATGTAAGGTTTAATGTCGTACTGTGGAACATTCCGGGCAGAGCAATGACATATTTATAGAAACAAGCTGGTGACGGGCGCCTACCCAAAAAGTTACATCGTGCACCATTAGCGTTAACACTCGGGGCTAAACGAAAGACGAGTGAGCGGTGGGAACTGCTGTAAAAGTTGCGTAGTTGGTCCTTAAACTCCTGCCCCTCGGTGTGCAGAAGTGCCGTGTGGCGCCTCTCCTGTCGTCTCCCGCTGAAGTGTTCACTGTGCCGATTTGGGGATGAGTCTGGCTGAGCGCGGCGTTTGTTTTGTTTACAGATCCCTGTGATCAGAGCCCGAGAGCCGCCTCCCACTGAGCGACCGCCGCCAATTCGCACAACACAAGCAGGTGGGTACAGTCCAAACTCCTGCACACTCCAGAGCTACAAGGCACGAGGAGTAATACCTGCTGTTTACTTTAAAGTGTGTTACGCAACAGTTAGAGGGCTGCAGTCGTGTGAGTCTGTGAAGGTGGGTGGTAGAAGTATGTTAAATCAAATCAAACTTTATTTCTATGGCACCTTCCAGCAGCCAAAGCCGTCCAAAAGTGCAGTACAACAATAAAACAAGATAAACAATAAACATCACACACATATGTCAGCAAAGCACAAAACACCATTAAAATAAAGAAAGTGTCACAGGGTCACTCAGTGTTAAAAGCCATTTTAAATAAGTAGGTTTTAAGTTTGGCTTTGAGCAAAGGCAGGTCAGTGACGGAACGTAACTCAATGGGTGAAGAGTTCCAGAGTTTTGGCCACTGCAAAAGACCGATCCCCCCCACTGTTTGCACCGGGACCGGGGACCTGCAGCAGATCGTAGAGGCTCTGCTGGGCTGGTGAGGGGTCAAAATCTCACACGAGTAGGAAGGTGCAAGACCAGTGACTGCATTAAAAACAAACATACAAATTTTAAAATGGATTCTGAACTGGACAGGAGCCAGCGCAGGGAGGACAGGACAGGACAGGGGTGATGTGGTCATGTTTCGAGCTGCAGCATTTTGCACGAGCTGCAAACGGTGAAGAGCAGCTCCATTAATCCCCACGTAGAGGCGTTACAGTCGTCTATGCGGGAACTAACAGAGGCATGGAGCTTTCTCCAGGTCACCACGGCTCGAGAAGGGTTTAACCTTTGCCAGGAGGCGGAGCTGAAAGAAGCTTCTGACCACAGAATCTATTTGTTGATCAAATTTTAGGCTGCTATCCGATATCGCCCCCAAATTTTTGACAACGTGGTTAAAGTGGGGGCCCAAAGCAACAAGACCAGGAGCTGAGATGTTAAAGGTCCTATATTATGTAAAATTGACTCTTGTGAGCTTTAAACCATGTTAGAATGTTGTTACCTCATCAAAAACATCTGGAGTTGTGCTTTGTTGCATTCATATGTTTAAGTCATCCTTTATTATTAGCCTGTGTGCATATCTTTTTCCTTTAGTTGAGTAGAGTCTACTACAGAGGTGTCAAACTCATTTTGGTCTGGGGGCCGTATACAACCTACTTTGATCCCAAAGGGGCCGGATTGGAAAACTCCATTCTCTGTTCAAGTTATTGTATTTTTCGCCATGTTGTGTCTCATAGTGGCGTTTATATTCCTCCTTTATATTTATATTCCTTGAGCTCCGCCACTTGTTGCAAACACACCAAGCGTACAGGTTTCCCATTCACCTCCGTGAAAAAGAAGAATTAGTAAATTTTTCTTGGAAAATCCTGCACTCAGCTCCACTTTTCTTATTTTTGACACTTTGCTGATGAGGGCGTCATGGTCACAGTCAAAACGATCGTCCTTTAAGAGCGTTTGGAAAGAGGCGAGTCTTCATTTGTGCTGCTCTGGTGGGAGGCGGCCACACACAGAAGCACTGGAGATGCTGCTATGCTAAGTGGCGTAGAAAATTACCAGAAAATTCTGAAAATTTTACATATTTTAAGAGAAAATCGGCCGAGGGCCAGATTAAAGGTCTTGGAGGGCCGGATCTGGCCCCCGGGCCGCATGTTTGACACCTGTGGAGTAGACGGTGGCAATTCCAGGACTGAAATCATCCAAAAGATTTTAGTGAAGACGTATGGAGTTTAAAAACACGCAGGGCCGACATGTTTTCTGTTCGAGAGAAGAACTCGGCCTGAACACGCAGGGTTTGTGTGTTAAACGTGTGTGAATGAAACAAAACACAACTCCAGGTCTGTTTTGATGAGGGGAAAAAAGTAGTGTGTTTCCTTTAAAGGGCCATTATTTTCTATTTTTTATTCACAAACACACAGCATCTTTCACACTGGTTTCACTAATCCTGTTTACAAGGTCCTTTGCCTCTCAGAAAGTAGTTTTCTAAGGATTGTTGTGTCAAAGATAGTCGCCCAGTCGTGTCGCTTGTCCATAAATCATCATCTAGACATGCTCAGATTAGCGTGTCTGTTCATAACTAATATTATTCTTGCACTAAATGATGTGTGGTTCTTTATTTAGACATTATTTTAAGTTTTAAAACGCGTTATTCCAAAGCAAAGCACTTAAGAGTATGTTTAGAGTCCAGGAGTGATTCCATTAATGCACAATATGTGTATTTTAAGAACAAAGAGGAGCGTCCCTGGACTAACATTGGATGATGATATGCAGTGGGTATGAAGACAATAGCTTGAAAAGCACCGCTTCACGATATCACAAGGCGGAAAAGAGCATTTTGAGCTTTGGGGATGCAGACAGACTAATAATAAAGGGTCAAACGTGTGGTGGATGAAGCAAAACACAACTCGGGGTCTGTTTTTGATGAGCAAGAGTCAGTTTAGCCTAATACAGGACATTAACTCGTCTCCAATTCACTAAGCAGCATTTAAGGGTGAGTTTGTTTGTGCACATGACTAAAATCTCCTCTGTAGAACAACGCTTTTATAGACACTTTAATTTATCTCATTTAACGCATCCTCCTTCATAAAATTCAGTTCATTTGTCAATAGCCCAACGTCACAGCAGCGGTCGCTTTAACAGGGCTTAACAAAATAGTTGATCCTTTCTGGTCCATGGGCGTGTTCTAGTCTCTGTGCTCTTCTACTTGTTCTGATACAGCTCAAGATCATTCTAAAACTATTCAGGAAAGGTTCATTTCTGTCCTGTGAATGGGACTTTTTAGTAATGATACTTGCTCAGATCAGTGTCTAGTTTCAATACTAGTTTTTTGACACTTTTGACCGCAGAAAAAACAACATTCACGAGTAAAAACTGTTCCAGATGTTCCAGAAACAGGGCATAAGTGGCAGTAGTTTAGTGTGTTTACCTGGACTAAACATGGACTAAACATGGACTAAACATGGACTAAACCTGGACTAAACCTGGACTAAACCTGGACTAAACCTGGACTAAACCTGGACTAAACCTTAATTAAACCTGGACTAAACCTGGACTAAACCTGGACTAAACCTGGACTAAACCTGGACTAAACCTGGACTAAGCCTGGACTAAACATGGACTAAACATGGACTAAACATGGACTAAACCTGGACTAAGCCTGGACTAAACCTGGACTAAGCCTGGACTAAACCTGGACTAAGCCTGGACTAAACATGGACTAAACATGGACTAAACCTGGACTAAGCCTGGACTAAACATGGACTAAACATGGACTAAACATGGACTAAACATGGACTAAACCTTGATTAAACCTGGACTAAACATGAACTAACATAGATTTAATATGAACAAAATTTGGACTAAACCTAGACTAAACCTGGACTAAACCTATACTTGAACCTAGACTAAACCTGGACTAAACCTGGACTAAACCTGGACTAAAATGAATTAAACCTGAACTAAACCTTGATTAAACCTGGTGTAAACCTTGACTATATCTGAGCTAAACTTGTACTAAACCTAGACTAAACCTGAATTAAACTAGGAATAAACTTGGAATAAAATGAACCTGGGCTAAATTTGGAATAAACTTGGACTAAACCTGGAAAAACCTGGACTTAAATGAATGAAACCTGGACTAAACCTGGACTAAACCTGGACTAAACCTGGACTAAACCTGGACTATACCTGGACTATACCTGGACTAAACCTGGACTAAACCTTGATTAAACCTGGACTAAACCTGCACTAAACCTGGACTAAACTTGGACTAAACCTTGACTATACCTGGACTAAACCTGGACTAAACCTGGACTAAACCTTGACTAAACCTTGACTAAACCTTGACTAAACCTGGACTAAACCTTGATTAAACCTGGACTATACCTGGACTAAACCTGGACTAAACCTGGACTAAACCTGGACTAAACCTGGACTAAACCTGGACTAAACCTTGACTAAACCTGGACTAAACTTTGATTAAACCTGGACTAAACCTTGATTAAACCTGGACTATACCTGGACTAAACCTGGACTAAACCTGGACTAAACCTGGACTAAACCTTGACTATACCTGGACTAAACCTGGACTAAACCTGGACTAAACTTTGATTAAACCTGGACTAAACCTTGATTAAACCTGGACTATACCTGGACTAAACCTGGACTAAACCTGGACTAAACCTTGATTAAACCTGGACTAAACCTTGATTAAACCTGGACTATACCTGGACTAAACCTGGACTAAACCTGGACTAAACCTGGACTAAACCTTGACTAAACCTGGACTAAACCTTGACTAAACCTTGACTAAACCTGGACTAAACCTTGACTAAACCTGGACTAAACTTTGATTAAACCTGGACTAAACCTTGATTAAACCTGGACTATACCTGGACTATACCTGGACTAAACCTGGACTAAACCTGGACCAAACCTGGACCAAACCTGGACTATACCTGGACTAAACCTGGACTAAACCTGGACTAAACCTTGATTAAACCTGGACTAAACCTTGATTAAACCTGGACTAAACCTGGACTAAACCTGGACTAAACCTGGACTAAACCTGGATTAAACCTGGACTAAACCTGGACTATACCTTCACTGGCATAAATCTTGCTCAAATCGGTATCTAGTTTCGATACTAGTTTTTTGACACTGTTGAAAACCCTGTAGCAGAAAAAACAACATTCACAAGTAAAAACTGTTAAATAATAATACTTAATTAATGAGTAAAAACTGTTCCATTTTCTCTGTCACTGGCACAGAAACGTCCCTCACTCCCCTTCTTCACAGAGCGTATATGTCCATCCCACACCGACAAACCTTTAAATGTACATCAGCCAATAACGACCAGAGTAGATCCTGTCGTGAGTCTTTGTGCTTCTCCTATAGTGAAAGGACACTGTGTTCTCTGCTTAGATCCATTTGCGTCGGAGCTCTTACCCACACCGAAGGACTGAAGGGGCCTGTCGGAGTCCCCATTAAAAAATCATTATCTCTCTTTCTGCAGACCGTTCAATCAGGAAGATTTTCAAACTGTTTATCGTGTCTATCAATCAGACAGTGGCACCACCAGAGCTGCTGAGGTGTACCTGGAGTACAGCAGGTCTGTGGAGCTCACACATGTCAATAATAGGAAATAACAGGTATATTTGGTGTAGTTTCTCTTGCCTGTGACCCAGAATACTCACTTCTCCAGTACTTCAGATGACTGTGATGTGGAGGAACATGTGTGGTTTGTCCATATATACACACAAAAATAAATAAATACAAGGAACGAAAAAGAAAGGGAAAAAAAAAATCATCATAAAGGACTGAAAAATATCACCGATTTCTGCAGAAACAATGAGCGGAAAATCTGTGTGTTATTCGTTCGGTTATTTTTAAATAAAAACCAAAAATAAGAAAGTGAAAAAACAACTCTTTTCTTCATTATTTGTCTCCAAAACCAAAATGAAAAAACTGACAACGATTTGTTTTGTTTTTTCAGTTTTTGGTTTTGTGTTTAAATGAATAATGGAAAAAACAGATAAAGTTTCCCATTTACCGAACCAGACTCCTGGTTTGATTTGGAGCATCTGTGTAGGCACTAAACCAGGACTAAACCAGGACTAAACCAGGACTAAACCAGGTCTAAACCAGGACTAAACCAGGACTAAACCAGGTCTAAACCAGGACTAAACCAGGACTAAACCAGGTCTAAACCAGGACTAAACCAGGACTAAACCAGGTCTAAACCAGGACTAAACCAGGACTAAACCAGGACTAAACCAGGACTGAACCAGGACTGAACCAGGACTGAACCAGGACTGAACCAGGACTAAACCAGGAATAAACCAGGACTGAACCAGGACTGAACCAGGTCTAAATGGTACTGAATCACGTCTAAACCAGGTCTAAACCAGGACTGAACCAGGTCTAAACCAGGACTGGACCAGGACTCAGTGTTTCCTACAGTCCTGGTTCAGTCCTGGTTCAGTCCTGGCTTAGTCCTGGCTTAGTCCTCGGCTCGGCCTTTCTCTAATGACCCTCTGTACGCAGACACTCCACACTGGATTTTAGGACCAGGAGTTTGACCAGGAAACCGTTTTTTCCATTATTCATTTAAACACAAAATCAAAAACTGAAAAAACAAATCGTTGTCAGGTTTTTTTTCATTTTGGTTTTGGAGACGACATAATGAAGAAAAGAGTTTTTGTTTTTTTTCCCATTTTCTTATTTTTGGTTTTATATTGAAAAACAAATGAGCGAATGATACACGGATTAGGGAAATACAAAATAATAATAATAATCTGGGGTAAAAGAAATGTCATTTGTTCAAGATGAGTGACCAATGAGCTGCTTCGTACAAATGTGTCCCTGAAAAAAACGAATCTGTTTGGATCATGTTTGGATCTGGCCCAAGACATGATGGAAGGAGCAGGGACCAGAAACACAGAGGAAAATCATTCTTTTCATCATTTTTTTTATCATTTATTTGCCAGGAAATGGGCTCACCTCCCCACAGATCTGACCTGTGACGTGTTCTGCTGATGTTACCTGCTAGTTTCCATGGAGATAAATAAGTTTAAGGCCATACCAAGGAACATAGATAAGTACACTTTGGATAAGATGACACTTTTATCTGTTAATGATGCACTGAAATATCATCAACATAAAAGTTTCATTTCTAAAGTAAAATGATTTCTTACTCACTTGAAAAACTAACTCATACCTTTTTTTTCTTTTTTTTTTACTTTTTAACTGAACTTGGACTAAACATTGACTAAACTTGGACTAAACCTGGACTAAATTTAGACTAAATTTGGACTAAACTTAAATTAAATTTGGACTAAATTTGGACTAAACCTGTACTAAACTTGGACTAAACTTGGATTGAACTTGGACTAAATTTAGACTAAACTTGGACTAAACTTGGACTAAACTTGGACTAAACTTGGACTAAACTTGGACTAAACTTGGACTAAACTTGGACTAAACTTGGACTAAACTTGGACTAAACATTGACTAAACTTGGACTAAACTTGGACTAAACATTGACTAAACTTGGACTAAACTTGGACTAAACCTGGACTAAACCTGTACTAAACTTGGACTAAACTTGGATTGAACTTGGACTAAATTTAGACTAAACTTGGACTAAACCTGGACTAAACCTGGACTAAACCTGGACTAAACCTGGACTAAACCTGGACTAAACCTGGACTAAACTTGGACTAAACTTGGACTAAACCTGGACTAAATTTGGACTAAACTTGGACTAAACTTGGACTGAACTTGGACTGAACTTGGACTGAACTTGGACTGAACCTGAACTGAACTTGGGCTAAACCTGAACTAAACATTAACTGAACGTGGACTAAACCTTTTTCTTTTCTAATGTCAGAGTTGTATCACTTTCATAAGATGTATTTTAAACCCAGAGCAGAGGTCCACTTCTTCACATTTCCAAGGACAGACTGAAGCTGCAGAGACGATCAGAATGTCTTATGAATCATTGGGCCTTAATTAAACCGTGTCTATATTTAAATATAGAAGGGCACATGACTAATTAATGACTGAACCTGGCTCCACGCGTCATAATACAATAACTGTGGATCAGAGTCAGTGTGAGGACAGGCCGTGCACATATGATCCACATATGCTGTGTCCTCGTTCATCACATCTAATGCAGACACTGACATGGCTGTTATTAATCTGCTCTCATGTTTAGACTCTCGCCTCGGAAAAACATTTAATGATATGAGGTTTATTAAACTGGGCATAAGTGGCAGTAGTTTAGTGTCTTAACATGGACTAAACCTGGACTAAACCTGGACTAAACCTGGACTAAACCTGGACTAAAGATGGACTGAACCGGGATTAAACATGTACAAAACCTGAAATAAATATAGATTAAACATGAAAACAACTTGGACTAAACTTTAACTAAACCCGTCTTAACCTGGACTAAACCTGGACTAAACTTGGACTAAACCTGGACTAAAATTAAGTAAACATAGATTGTATATGAACAAAATTTGGACTAAATTTGAACCTGGACTAAACCTGAATTAAACTTGGAATAAACCTGGAATAAAATTAAACCTGGATTAAACCTGGAATAAACTTGGACTGAAGATGGCCTAAAGATGAAGTAAATCTAAACCAACCCTGGACTAACGTGGAACTAAACCTGGAGTAGGGGCGGACAGGATTAGTCGATTAGTCGATAATTGATCATTAAGAATTTGGTGGCTCAGGTTCATGTTAATGGCCAAACTGAATGTCGGTGTCTGTGTAACGTAGCCTGAGGAGTCGAGGTCTGAGCACAAACTCTGGAGCCTCACAGTCCCACGTCTCGGCTCTGGCTCCTTGAAGATCCCTATATTCCTCAGAGTGCGTTTCCCTGCACATCAGTGTCCCATTTATGATCTTTTTTTTTTTTTTTTTTGAGTGTCCCGGTTTCGCATGTTTACGCAGCATCTCCAACGCGACACACGCACAGAACAGACTCACCAGCATCAGCAGAACATCCTCTGTCACAGAGAGAACACTCATATAATCACTGAGTCGTGTTATTCCAACAGAAGCTGAAGCAGCAGCACAAGGAAAGAGCTGCTTTTTTCACTTACACAAATGAGTCATGAGGTTTTAAGTTTTGTTTCTGTAAGACGTAAACAAATGTTTAAAGCTGCATTAAACACATTCTGATCTCACCCTGATTATGGTTTATATGTCATAAAGTTGACTGTATTTATGCAGATTAGTAATAGTAAGAATTATGATAATTTTAATATAAAATGTTAATGATTAATCGAAAATCGATCGTTAATTTTCCCATCCCTAACCTGGGCTAAACCTGAACTAAGCCTGGACTAAACCTGGATTTAAATGAATTAAACCTGAACTAAACCTTGATTAAACCTGGATTAAACCTTGACTAAACTAAACCTGGGCTAAAGCAGAACTAAACCTGGACTAAAGCAGAACTAAACCTGGACTAAAGCAGAACTAAACCTGGGCTAAATCTGGTCTAAAAATGAACTAGATTTGCACTAAACATGAGCGAAACTTTGACTAAGCCTGGACTAAACATGGACTAAACCTGAACTAAACCTGGACTCAAATTAATTAAACCTGAACTAAACCTGGATTAAACCTGGATTAAACCTTGACTAAACTAAACCTGGACTAAAGCAGAACTAAACCTGGACTAAATCTGGTCTAAAAATGAACTAAATTTGCACTAAACATGAGCGAAACTTGGACTAAGCCTGGACTAAACATGGACTAAACCTGAACTAAACCTGGACTTAAATGAATTAAACCTGAACTAAACCTTGACTAAACTAAACCTGGGCTAAACCTGGACTAAAGATGAACTAAAGATGAACTCAATTTGCACTAAACATGAGCGAAACTTGGACTAAACATGGACTAAACCTAGATTAAACCTGAACTAAACCTGGATTAAACCTTGACTAAACTAAACCTGGATTAAAGCGGAACTAAACCTGGACAAAAAGATAAACTAAAACTGAACTAAAGATTAACTAAATTTGCACTAAACATGAGCGAAACATGGACTAAACTTGGACTAAACCTGAAGTAAACACTGGACTAAACCTGAAGTAAACACTGGACTAAACCTGAAGTAAACACTGGACTAAACCTGAAGTAAACACTGGACTAAACCTAACATAATCCTGAATGCTTTTGACAAGGAAACAACACTGTAATATATCTTAGAAAAAAACATCTCGGCCTTTGAAGGAAAGTCATACTGCGAGGCTTGACTCTTCCCGGAGAATCACTGTAAATGAGTAATGAGCGCCTGCACTAACTTCCACCCTCTTCGTACGAGCTGTTGATCAAAGTCTCCGTTAAACACCCGACACACACTTCGCCCTTGTTTATGTTTATGAAACCTAATGTAGCCGCACGCACACTGACGCTCGCGCTATCAATCTGTCGCGCCGTTTTTGTCTTTCTCCATGTCGTCCGTCTCGTCTCCCCTTTCTCTTTATTTGACACCATCCATCACGGGGGCAATTAGCGCGACTATTAACCTATACAGAGGGTTTGATCGATGCTTTCACGGCACTACAAAATCTGTTCCCCATGTCACTGCGTCTCTCACTCGTGTCTGTAATCAACAAGATCCATCACAGGACTGAATACTTAACCTATTCAGATACCGCTGATTGATACAGTGATGTCTTAACATGTGAAGAACAATTCTGCGGGGGTTTTTAGAGGGCGTGAGTACATGTGCGTGGGCATTAATGCAGTAATGTGTATGATTAGGAGCAGTATTGGCTTGGGATTATGTTTCATTACGATAGTGTTTGGTGTTTTTTTACTATATACTGTGCTTCATTGTACAGCTGCAGTGGTGGAATGTAGTAAAAATCTTAGGTATCTGTATGTTACTTAAAGGTATTATATTACGCAAAATGGATTCTTGTGAGCGTTAAAGTTGAACTCCGGCACGTTTGAAGCTAAAGTTCGTCGCTAGAGGTGGTGGAATTCTGTCAGAAGCCGAAAAACGGCACAGATCAGTGTTTCCTCGGTGGAGATCTCACTGTGGCAGTGAGTCTGTCAAGGCAACAAACTAGTGGAGTGATGGGGGCAAGTTCTGAACTTCCATGTAAAACTCCAATGTGCTTCACACTGAAGAAGCTTAACTCCACTTTAACCCATCTGACAACAGCCACGAGTCTAACAAACCAAACGCTCTGCCTGGTTCACTCATTAGTGTCTGGAAACATTAGAAAACAACTTTATAAGCAGCTTTAGTCTTACCTTTCCTATTTCCCATTGCGCATGCCAAAGCCCAAAGGACTTTGCTAGAGTCGCCAGGAGCAACAGTTTTTCAAAAAATATAATTCACTCATAAATAAATGGGATTAGAAATGACAAAATCAACAAAGGTAAGTCTAAGGCTGCTTATAAAGTTGTTTTCTAACGTTTCCAGACACTAATGAGTGAACCAGGCAGAGCGTTTGGTTTGTTAGACTCGTGGCTGTTGTCAGATGGGTTAAAGTGGAGTTAAGTTTCTTCAGTGTGAAGCAAATTGGTGTTTTACGTGGAAGTTCAGAACTTGCCCCCATCACTGCACTAGTTTGTTGCCTTGACAGACTCACTGCCACAGTGAGATCTCCACCGAGGAAACACTGATCTGTGCCGTTTTTTGGCTTCTGACAGAATTCCACGACGTCCAGCAACGAACTTTAGCTTCAAACGTGCTGGAGTTTCACTTTAAGTCATGTTACAATGGTGTTACCTCATCAAAACCTGGAGTTGTGTTTTGTTTCATTCACACATGTTTGAGTAATTCTTTATTATTAGTCTGTCTACATCGCCAAAGCTCAAAATGCTCCGTTCCACCTTGTGATGTCATGAAGCGGTAGTTTTCACGTTAACAGCTCCTTTTTACCTTTAGTTCAGTACAAATTGTCAATCCCACTGCTGAAACTATCCAAAGTTTGAGCCTAAATATGCAGGATTTGTATGTTGAGGAAATAACATAACGTAGATCAGAAAATAGCGTAATATGGGACCTTTAATACTTTTAATTGGGGTTTTTGTTTTTGTTTTTTGCTCTGGTATCTGTACTTTTACTTAAGTAACAAAATTGAATACTTCGTCCACCACTGTGCATCTGCAACATAAAGCATCGAGAATAAAAATGCAGCGTTTTGATCCCATCTTGTGCACTTAAAATGAGGCAAGATGGAATATTTCTACTGTTCAGCTCAAAGCATAAGTTTAACATGGAGTGCTCATCTGAGACCCAATGCTTCTAAAAGTACCTCAAGTGCAAACAGTAAGAACAAAGAAACGATTTCAGAAAGTGGGTATTATCCAAGTTGACTTTTTGTGGAGATTTCTACCATGTTATAACGTTTTTCCCTCATTAGCATTGGGGTGAAGTGGCTTTATACGTCATCCATGTGCACGTTGGAGTAATCTTCAGGGCCCAATTCAAACCCGTCTCACGGTTCACCAGAACGAGCCCACGCCTCTGGTACAGACATTTACAAGAGGATAAAAAACAATGCACTAAAACTTGAAGCGATGTGTAGTTGTTCCATTAGCGCATTACACGCTGAATGTGTTGTGGGCGCGGAGAGCAAAGGAGGGAGTGTCAAAACCTAAACAGAAACTAATTAAGCATTTTAATTAGTGCTGTCAAATGATATTATCAGATTAATCACACTTTTGAAGTCTGATTAATCATGATTCCTCACATTGCACGTTGATTTTAATGTTGAAATGTTATCTTTCTAATTTGAAGTTGTTTATTTATTATGATTTAATTATCCCACAAATCGAATTCCATTATTTTAAATTGTATTTCATAATGAATTTGTGTGAACACATGTCCCAGGTTAATGTACATGATAAAACAACAGGTTTAGTGGAGTTAAAGGCCCTTCATTGCTGCTTGCGGCTGTAACTGAGCATATGGTGACAGATACAAGCTGTTAGAGTCGGCCTAAAGTCTTCCAGTTTTCTGTAACAGTTTGGTGAAATATTTGGCCAATATTACTTTAGCACTCGTCACACCGTCTTTTATTTTCCTCACAAGCCTCAGGTCTGCACTAAACTATGGCCCTCAGACCAACCGTTTTGGCCCTCAGGCTTCCAGGTGAATTGGCCCAAACTACCACAAGTACTTTTTACTGCATGTTTTTGAAATCTACACTGTGAAAAACAAAATCTAGTCAAGTTAAGATGACTTGAATTAAGAAAACTTTGCCATGATTTGAGTAAATTTCACTTGAGTAAAATGATCTGCCAGTGGAACAAGACTTTTTGTATTTAAAATATGAAAATACATCTTACTGCACTTATGACAAGAAAAACAACTTTTTGCACTTAAAATAAGAAACAAAATCAAATGTTGCTTGAATAAAGAAAAGAACACGTGTTCCACTGGCAGATCATTTGGCCTGTCAAGCCGAATCTACTAAAATAAAGTAAAATGTTCGTAATTTAAGTCATTTTAAGTTACCTGGATATAGTTTTTTTCCGTGTACTTTGATAAAGCAAATGTAGTGTTTCCTTTTGAGGGTCTAAGCGTGAACAAAGGTCTGGAGGGTCGTTTAAACCTGTTATAAATGTGAATTACTTACGGTTTTGATCCTCAGTCTGTGACCCTCGGTCGGCCTCACACTGGTCTGTGTTTTAATGTGGCCCCTGATGAAAAAACTTTGGAAATGACCGCGACTGAAACACTTTGATATGATAACCATTGTATGTATATGTAATGTTTCTTTTTTTTTTACATGTTTTTAATTGTGTTTTATGGAATCCACCTGCTGTAGCACGTTGGGATTTCGTTAAAATGTAAAATGCATGACAAATAAAATGTAATATTATTATTATTATTATTATTACCCCTGATGTAAGGACTCACATGTCTGATTGCTCCAAACACACCATGTGATTAACCTGTGATTCATGGATGATGCATCAAGTTGTTTTGATTAACTGATGAATAATGAATACCACGTGCTAACATTGACAGCCTTATTTTTAGTATGTTGTTTTCAGCAAATTTAGCTTTTTTTAAAAACGCTAAAAAGTCACAAGTGATCCAAAAAGTTACGTGTAAAGTCCCGTCATCTGACTTGTTGACATTCCAGGCAAAGCAATAACATAGTAGAAGCAGAAAAGTAGCATAATGATCCTTTAACTTGCAAATACATTGAATTTAGTCGTCTTTTCAGATTAAATATAGCATAGAATATATAGTATTATTGACCTCTGCCCTCCTTGTGAGAGCTTGAACTCACCAAATTCTACAACGTGAATAAAACGGATTCATCTCCCTTTAAAAACATGCCTGTGTATCCGAGCGTGTGAAGAACAGAGTCCATAGAAACGCACTAAACCCAGGAGAAACAGGTCATTCCCAAGGCCCACAGACGTCAGCTCCTCCGTCTGAACAGAACTTTGTGTCAGCCATATCTTTACGGTGTCCATATCTTTGCTTTATGAGGATTCAGTTGCCGTGGGGGCCTTGTTGAGTTGGTTGCCTCATTACTTTTAAATAGCATCGAATCTGAGGGAGGGAGTTTTATGATACAGGTTTGAAATATGACCAAGTAGCACTATTAAAACCCCATTAAACACCTTGGAGATTGAGTGACTTTAACGCTAATCGTAGCCGTATACGGCGGATTCATCTCGGGCGTATTTCTTAGTCTGGTAGGCCTCAAATGCACTGTGATCGTTTTTACTCTGTTGTAACGGATTTTTGTTTCGATTTGATGCCCAGAAATACTATGGGAAGTATTGCAATAATGATCCGGTACCAATACCAATGAGTTCGGCATTAAAATTACCGTAATTGAAAGTACACTCCCATAAAAAGTCTGACTTTCATCTCCATCCTTTAAAGGGGTATTTTATATTTTGCTATGGGGTAGTCACATATTTAGATCACCATGAAAATCCTACATTTGCTGAAAAACAACATATTAACATGTTTTATAAGTTTCCGGTTTTTTTTTTATGCTCTGAGGCCCTCCCCCCTTTTCTCCCTAATTTTAACTCTAAGACGAGTTCGAATAGGGCCTGAGAGAGATCGCTAAATTATTGAAACATTGGTGCATGTCAGGATGGATGCACATTTTTGATGCTGGTCTTGGTATCGACGGTCACACAGGAATAGTTTACACGAACGCATGTGTCTGTGCTCAGTTATTTATATTCTTAGTCAGTGTTTGCATTGTTTTTTTTTCTGTTGTTTTTCTTTTGTTTTGTTTTTGTCACTATGTGGTGTCTTAAAACTTTAAAAATCAATAAAAAATAATAAAAAATAACGGGAAAAAAGGACTGAAACATACATGGATGACACCTAAAAATTCTTCAGGCATGTTTTTGATGAGAGAACATAACACGATAGAAAGGTAAAAAAAAAAAAAAAAGGCTGCATAATACATAATACCCTCTCTTTCATAATAAATGCATATGTACTGATAAATTAAAATATCAATTATTCATTTCAAAACTATTTTTCGGATCATAAGGCGTGTTGGATTATAAGGCGCCAGATCAATGAACGGGTATTTTTCCATACATAAAGTGCACCACATTATAAGGCGCATTAAGCGAGACCAACACCTTAGTCCAGACATCCACGATCTCTGGGCAGATCGTGGCGTAACTCGCCCGGCGTTCGCCTTCTGTCGTCCAACGCTCCAACGCAGCTGCAGTTTCACTTTAAACGACCTGTTGACACCAATATCTAGAGGTTGGAGTTGTTTGGTTAATCCACCCGGAATGATCCTGAGCAGCTGAATTAGTTTGCTTCAATCGGGCACATAAGTCTGCGGGTCTCTGAACAGGGGCCATTTCGGCTCCTCATACAGACCATAATATGATGTTGAAGCACAGGACGTATCACTCCGCCAGGCTCAGACTACAGTCGCCGTAAAGCTCCGACAGTTTGGAGCACGAAGTCTTTCAGAGGTGTTCGTGTGCCTGGGGTGGAGATCTGTGCATGTTTGATTTGATTAATTGAGCATAAGATGAGTATCTGTAAACTCTCGAATGACTTAACCCCGTGTGCGCGAAAGGACAGGACTCAGGCCTGGTTTAGTCCTGGTTTAGTCACAGTTTGGACCTGGTTTAGTCCTGGTTTAGTCCTGGTTTAGTCACAGTTTGGACCTGGTTTAGTCCCAGTTTAGTCCTTGTTTAGTCCCAGTTTAGTCACAGTTTGGACCTGGTTTAGTCCTGGTTTAGTCACAGTTTGGACCTGGTTTAGTCCCAGCTTAGTCCTTGTTTAGTCCTGGTTTAGTCACAGTTTGGACCTGGTTTAGTCCCAGTTTAGTCCTTGTTTAGTCCTGGTTTAGTCACAGTTTGGACCTGGTTTAGTCCCAGTTTAGTCCTTGTTTAGTCCCAGTTTAGTCACAGTTTAGACCTGGTTTAGTCCTGGTTTAGTCACAGTTTGGACCTGGTTTAGTCCTGGTTTAGTCCTTGTTTAGTCCTGGTTTAGTCACAGTTTGGACCTGGTTTAGTCCTGGTTTAGTCCTTGTTTAGTCCTGGTTTAGTCACAGTTTGGACCTGGTTTAGTCCCAGTTTAGTCCTTGTTTAGTCCTGGTTTAGTCACAGTTTGGACCTGGTTTAGTCCTGGTTTAGTCCCAGTTTAGTCCCAGTTTAGTCACAGTTTGGACCTGGTTTAGTCCTGGTTTAGTCCTTGTTTAGTCCTGGTTTAGTCACAGTTTGGACCTGGTTTAGTCCTGGTTTAGTCCTTGTTTAGTCCCAGTTTAGTCACAGTTTGGACCTGGTTTAGTCCTGGTTTAGTCCTTGTTTAGTCCCAGTTTAGTCACAGTTTAGACCTGGTTTAGTCCTGGTTTAGTCCATGTTTAGTCCCAGTTTAGTCACAGTTTGGACACAGTTTGGACCTGGTTTAGTCCTGGTTTAGTCCTTGTTTAGTCCCAGTTTAGTCACAGTTTGGACCTGGTTTAGTCCTGGTTTAGTTCTGGTTTAGTCCTGGTTTAGTCCCAGCTTAGTCCTTGTTTAGTCCCGGTTAAGACCTGGTTTAGTGCTGTTGTAGTCCTGGTAAACGCCGCAGTAATTGTACGTTTTCATTTCGTGATTGTAATTCTTGATGTCGTAACTTTTCAAATCATATTCTGATGGATGAAATGCACACGACACATTTTATGTACTGGACTCATCTGAGAGTTTGTGGAGTTTGCGGATGTTTGTTTTGTGCAACCAAATACTCACAGATTTCCCAAATACTCACGGATTTCCCAAATACTCATGGATTTCCCAAATACTCACGGATTTCCCAAATACTCACGGATTTCCCAAATACTCACGGATTTTCCCAAATTCATTTTGACAGATTTTTGAGCGCCGTGTCCCACATAAAATCAGTTTGAAGTCAGTAACCACAGGCAGAATTAACACATTCATGAAGCGCACCGGATTATAAGGCACATTTTTGAGGAAATAAAGGAGTTTAAGTGCGCCTTATGGTCCTAAAAATACGGTTTTAAAAGCAGAATCTTTTTCAGAAATGTTCAATATCAACATCTTCGGGAGATGCTTCTGCCTGTGTGCTGACGCCAACTGTATTCTGACAATTCCAGTTCAAAGGGTGAGCTATGAAAGCTTCATTAAAATCACATCCCGTCGCTGTACGGTGCTAAATAAGGTCATTCATGTTCACTAATCACCGGGTCTATAATCGCATCATTAGAGCGCCCCCTATGGGCCTCTGCTGCCTCACAAACACTGCTGTAAATGTGTAGATTTGACTGTAAGACTGAAAAGAGCAGAGGGGAGCTGCCGGCTGTGAACTGGCCTACTTCTACTCCCACTTCTACTTCCACCGCAAAGCCAGTGAGAGAAATGAACAAACGCTCTTAAACTCACTAAAGTTTTAATTGTTTGGCTTTGTTATTAATTTTACATGAGAATCACGTTTTTTTCATCTATAAAATGGTCCTGTTTTGACGTAGTGGAGTTGAGTTGCACCACTTTTTTTGGCACCGGTCTCATGCAGGGGGTCCGCCGCGGTGAAGTCACTACGCCGAGCTGCAGGAAATGTGTCACTTTTGGAATAAATTTGGATCTTGCCGTCAGAGGGCTCGTCTTTGTGCATCTGGAAGTAAAAATAAAGTAAAAAAAACAGAATTTTGTGTTATTTTTAGAGATGATCCGAGGCCTATGGTTTGTTTTACGCAGATTGATCAGTGTCGGTTCAGGACAGAAGCAGTAAACACTAAAATAGTAAAGAGAAATGTTCGCATTACTTAATTATTAGTATATTTTAGATGATATAAAGTGATAGTGTGTAACTTTCTGGGGGTACAATAAAGTTTATTGCTTGATTCAGTGGTAAAAAGGGCTCAGCTCGTTTTAATTATTTTAATGCGTTTTAATTTAAGATCAGAGCCTGGACTGATCAACTTTTAAATGGCAAAAGCTCTTTACATTTTCATTCTTATACACTATTATTTAAGAAATTGTAAAATACCTTAATTCCATTTGTTTTAATATGTAATCTAGTTGTAATAGTTGTAGATTTTTTTTTACAATGTACAATGACACTTGTGAAACTGCACAATAATCCTGCTTAGAGTCACTACTTTCATAATAATCCTCATTTTCACAATTTACAATTTTTAAAACAATCACAATTTAGCAATTTTTCAAAATCCCAATTATATTAAAAAAAAAAAAAATCAAAAAATGTGATTAACTGCCCAGCCCTAATGTAAAGAGAACATTAAAACCATATTTGGGTCATTCTCCATAGACGGACATATGATTTTATGCCATATTGTGGAGTATTACAGCCAAAGGAAAAACATTTCCGTGAAAACAAAGCAAAAATCCCTAAATAAGCGTGAGGTTTTTCTATGTTTTCAGCGCATAAATGCATCCATAATGGCAAAAAAAAAAGAAAGTTCCATACTGGTGCTTTAATGACATAGGTAGTAAATGATCTAAAATGCCTGTAAATGTGTAACAGAACACAACGAACATCCTGTTATCAGTGTTATATGGGAAACGGTGACAAATATGTTAAAGTTATCAGTACTTTTACTTGACTTTAATCATTTCCTATCAGTGAGGCTGCCTGTCTTGTCAATGACAGTACAATGTAAATGCTTTGCCTGAAATGTTCCACAGTATGGCATTAACTAACTAACTGTAAGTCAATTAAATACAATCAATCAATTCAAATGCTGTCAAATACATGACTAAATACTGATACAATACAGCACTAAATACAATCAATCCATTAAATACTGTCTCACTGTGGCTTTTAACTGTCCGTTTTAATCGTATTTAATTTGTTTGTTGTTGTAAGACGACGTCGGGCGTCCAGGAAAGCGCCTAATAAATAAAATGTATTATTCTTAAACCTATGGCCTGCGGTTCTGTGGAACACTCCAGGCAAAGTTGCACAGTGCACTTCATAATAACAGGTCTGACGCGTGTCCGTCCAGAATGTTCCGTGTTTATGTGGACGGAGCAGAACAGACGACAGGATGATGGACTCAGACTGTGGCAGTGAGAAGCACATGAGGCCTGTGCAAAACAACACACAGACTCTTTCCACCCGTGCTCAAACATGAAGGACAGATTCAGTAGGTTTCTGTTTTAAATATGTTTTGTAGCTGTAAAATAAACGGTGTTTGAATGTCCGCCGCCCTTCAGCGTCAACACAAAACGTACGTGATGAATCTGCTCAGGATTTCGAACGGCTTAAACTTCTCACACTATTTATATTTGCAGGATTTGTAGCTCCCGTGGATATGGACGCAGAGCAGAGGAGGTGTGAGAACTAAAAAACGACACAAAAAACACATTTCTGCAAAGCGACGACGACTAATCAGAATAAGAATTAAATTCATTATTATTTATTTACAGTGGGACGAGGAACCAGAGCTTTCCAAAAAACTCAAGAAGAGTCCTGTTACTTCAATGAAAAATGAATAAAATTATATAATTATTACATTTATACTACTACTACTACTACTACTACTACTAGCTGCTTACTGCAGCAGCTAACAGCTGCTGCAGCAGCATGCTGCTGCCAGCAGCCTAGCTGCTGCAGCCAGCTGCTGTGCTAGCCAGGCAGCTAACTAACTGGCTGCTGCTCTTTCTGCGAAGCAACCTTAGCGGGGCTGCTGCTGCTGCAGCGAACAACCTGCAGCAGCTGCGAACAGCAACGCTGCTGCTGCTGCTTAGCAGCCAACGAACAACGCTTGAACTGGCAGCTGCAAGCTAACGGCTGCCCAGCTGCGGCGGCAGCAGCTGCTGCTGCTGCTGCAACCCAGGCAGCAACAGCAGCAGCAGCAGCAGCAAGCAGCAAGCAGCAAGCAGCAAGCAGCAGCAGCAGCAGCAGCAGCAGCAGCAGCAGCAGCAACAGCTAGCAGCCGAAACCTGCGGCAACAGCAGCGGCCCAGCAACAGCGAGCAGCAGCAGCAGCGGGAACAGCAACAGCAGCCAGCAGCAGCAACGCAGAACAGCAGCAGCAGCTAGCAGCAGCAACCAGCAACCAGCAGCAGCAGCAGCAACCAACTGGCAACGAGCAACGCATGGCGGCAACAGCGCCAACCAGCGGCCAGGCGGCCAGCAGCAGCAACAGCGACGGCGGCACAGCAGCAGCAACGCAGCAACTAGCAGCAGCTAGGCTGGCAGCAGCAGCAGCAGCAAGCAGCAGCAGCAGCCAGCGACAGCCAACCAGCAGCATGAAGCGGCAGCAACAGCAGCAATAGCTGAAGCAGCAACAGCAGCAACCAGCGGAACAGCAACGTAGCAGGACGAGCAGCAACCAGGAGACAGCAGCAGCAGCAGCGAACAGCTAGCAGCAGCAGCAAGCAGCAGCAGCAGCAGCAGCAACAGCAGCAGCAGCAACTAGCAGCTTAGCAGCAGCAGCAACAGCAGCGGCTAATACAGCCAACAGCTGGAACAACAGCAACAACAGCGCAACGCAGGAACAACAGCAAGCAGCCAGCAGCAGCGGAACAACCAGCGGCAGCAACAGCAGCAGACCAGCAGCAGCAGCAGCAGCGGCAGCAGCTTAGCAGCTAGGCGGCAGCAGCAGCGGCATGCAGCAGCAGCAGCAGCAGCAGCAGCGGCGCAAACAGCCAGCAGCAGCAACCAGCAGCAGCAGCAGCAGCGACAGCAACAGCAGCTTGGCGACGGCAACGGCAGCAACAGCGGAACAGCAACAGCAGCAGAACAGCAACGGAACAGCGCTAATAAGCGGCAGCAACAGCAGCAACGGAGCAGCGGCGGCAACAGCAGCAGCAACCAGCAACAGCAACAGCAGCAGCAGCAGCGGCAAGCAGCAGCTAACCTTGTGGCGGCAGCAGCAGCCTTGGAACAGCCAGCAGCAGCAGCAGCAAACGCGGGAACGAAGCTAGCAGCTGAAGCAGCAGCAGCGATTAGCAACAGCAGCAGCAGCAACAGCAGGAACAGCAGACAGCAACAGCAGCAGCAACCAGCAGCAGCAGCGGCAGCAGCAGCAACAGCAGCGAGCGGCAGCAACAGCAGCAGCTAACAGCCTTGCGGAGCAACTAGCTAGCAACGGAACCAGCAGCAGCAGCGGCAACAACAGCAGCTTATTAACTAACTAACTAACTAATAGTAGTAAGCTAGCAACAGCGAGCAAGCAGCAACAGCTTAACAGCAACGAAAGCAGCAACTGGCGTTTCAGCAGACAGCAGCAATAGCAGCAAGCAGCCGTTTTGGCAGCATAACGCAACCGCAGCAGCCAGCAGCGGTTTGATAACTAGCAGCTGCAACTAAGCCCAGCGGTATTAGCGCTTGGCTAGCGGCGAGCTAACTTAGCAAGCCTTAGCAGCCTTAGCAGCAGCAGCAGCAGCAGCAGCAACGCGGGTCAGCAGCAGCAGCAGCAGCATAGCAGCGGCTTAGCAAGCAGCAAACATTAGCAGCAGCGGCAGCAACAGCAACTAGCAGCAGCAGCAGCGAGCGGCAGCAACCAGCAACGGCAAGCAGCAGCAGCAGCAGCGGTTTGGCAACAGCTTAGCAACAACAGCAGCGGTTTGGCAGCAGCAACGCGCGTTATTCGGCACAGCGACAACAGCGCAGCAGCAGCAGCGGCAATAGACGCAGCAGCACAGCAGTAGCGAGCAGCAGCGGCAGCGGCAGCAGCAGCAACAGCAGCCAGCCAGCAACAGCGAAGCAGCAGCAGCAAACAGCGGCAAGCAGCAGCAACGGAACGAAGCGAACAGCGGCCAGCTAACAGCAGCAGCAACTGGCAGCGTTTGGCAGCAACCAGCCCAGCAACAGCAGCAGCTGGTTTGCGGCAGCGAGCGGAACAGCGGCAGCGGCAGCAACAGCAATAGCGGCAACAGCAGCAACGGCAGCAGCGGCAGCAACAGCAGCGGCCGAGCGGCAGCGGCGGCGAGCAACAACGCGCGACAGCAGCAACAGCAGCAACAGCGGCGGCAGCAGCAGCAACAGCATACGGCAGCAGCGGAACAACAGCAGCAGCAGCAACAGCAGGCAGCAGCAGCAGCTAACTGGCTGGCAGCAGCAGCAACTAGCAGCAGCAGCAACCTTTAGCAGGGACAACTGGCAACAGCAACCAGCAGCAGCAGCAGCAGCAGCGGGCAACGGCAGACAAGCAGCAGCAACCCAGCAGCAGCAGCAGCAGCAGCAGCGGCGGCACAGCAGCAGCGACAGCCGGCGACAACGGCTTAGCAGCAACCAGCAGCAGCTTAGCGGAACAGCAGCAGCAGCAACAACAGCAGCAGCAACAGCAGCTAATGGCGGCGAACAGCAACAGCAGCAGCTGCTGCTGGCGGCAGCAGCTGACAGCTGGCTAGCGGCGCTGCTGCTGTGGAACGGTTGCTGCATGCAACCAGGCGGGAGCAACACTGCTGCTGCTGCTGCTGCTGTGAACAACATGCTGCTTGCGGCTGCTGCAGAACTGCAGCTGCAGGCGCAGCTTGCTGACAGCGAGAACAGCAGCAACTGCAACATGGCGAGGTTAGCTGCAAGCTGCTGCGATAGCTGCGGTCACTGCAGCAACCCTTAGCATGTGTTTGCGGAACAGCTGCTGCAACCTGCTACTGCGATTTGCTGCTAGCTGCTGCTGCTGCGAACTGCAGCGACCCGACAACAGCAACTAGCAGCAACTTTGATGTTGTGGATATTTAGCTGCTGCTGCTGTGAAGCTGCTGCTGCTGCTGCTGTGCAACCTTTGCTGCAACGAACAGCGCGCATTTCTGCTGCGCTGAACTGCAGCAACGGCTTGCTTGTTGCTGCTGCCTTAGCATGCCAGCTGGCGGCTGAACTGCCATGCTGCTGCCAGCTGCAGCGCGGCTGACTAACATGCTGCTGCAGCTTGATTTCGGAACAACTGCGGGCAACAGCAACTGCTGCTGGAACTGGCTGCGGCTGCTGCTGCTGCGGAAGGTTTCGCTGCTGCAACTGCTGCTTAGCACTAGCTGCTGCTGCTGCTACTACTACTATGACTACTACTACTACTACTACTACTACTACTAATACTAATAATAATAATAGGAGGAACCAAAACTTTCCAAAAAAAAAACAAAGAGAAAAATATTAAGTAGAAGTAAAAGAAGCTGCTAGAAAAAGTGAATGAAGTAAAGTAAAAGCCGACATAAATAAATCCTCCATAAATCTGCCCTTTGAAAGTCTTTGTGTACAAACTGTTCACTAACAAACTGCACTTCTTCATGATACAGTTCACTGCCCCGTGCGCCACTTTCCAGCCTCTTCCAAACTGCAGCGCCAGTTCCTTTCCTCTTAGCCCGTTTCCTATAATAGTTCACAGGCAAGTTAATAATATTTAAAAGATTAGATGCAAATCAGATCTCGCTCGGCCCCCGGCGCATCTGCTCAGCCCGGAGCCGCCAGAGAAAACCTCCGAACACGTCCAAATCGACGGCCCAGAGGTGAAGTGCGTAGTTTGGGTTTGCTCGAATCTGCAGACGCATTTTTCTTCATAAATTGAACTACATTACGGGGGGTTACAGTAAGTGCACTCACGCTCGCTGCTAATGTTGTGCTATAAATCCCGGGAATGACTGTGAGAAGAGATTAGGGTCGGGGCTGTAAAAAGTTGAGCGTGAGGCGGCGGCGGCGATGATGGTGATGGTGATGATAGTAACGGGGAGGATGGCGCTGAAGATCGGAGGCTGTTTTTAAACGTGTCGGAGCACTTCCTCAGTCTGGAGCTGTATACAGACACACGAGAGGAGAGAAATACATCTGCACCGACCGTTCGGGTGGAGGAGCTCGTCCCAAACGTTTGAGTCACTTCATCTCGAGCGGAGTCACAGTTTTATGTCTTCACCTGCGTCTCTCTGTTATTACTCGGCACTGGGATAAAACACTTAATAAAACCAAAAAACAACATCGTGAAGAAGAAGAAGAAGAAAAGAAGGAAACAAGAAAAAAAAGAAGAGAGAGAAAAAGAACGAGAAGAAGAACAAAAAGAAAAACAAGAACAAGAAAAAGAAAGAAAAAGAGGAACGAGAAGAAAAAGAAGAAGAAACAGAACAAGAAGAAGAGAAAGAAAAAGAGGAACAAGAAGAAAAAGAAGAAGAAAAAGAAGGAAACAAGAAAAAAGAAGAGAAAGAAAAAGAAAAAGAAGAAGAAACAGAACAAGAAGAAGAGAAAGAAAAAGAGGAACAAGAAGAAAAAGAAGAAGAAAAAGAAGGAAACAAGAAAAAAGAAGAGAAAGAAAAAGAACAAGAAGAAGAACAAAAAGAAAAACAAGAAAAAGAGAAAGAAAAAGAGGAACGAGAAGAAGAAGAAACAGAACAACAATAAGAAGAGAAAGAAAAAGAAAAAGAGGAACAAGAAGAAAAAAAAGAAGAAACAGAACAACAAGAAGAAGAGAAAGAAAAAGAGGAACAAGAAGAAAAAGAAGACAAAAAGAGGAACAAGAAGAAAAAGAAGAAAAAGAAGGAAACAAGAAAAAAGGAGAGAAAGAAAAAGAACAAGAAGAACAAGAAGAAGGGAAAGAAAAAGAGGACCGACAGAAAAAGAAGAAGAAGAAACGGAACAACAAGAAGAAGAGAAAGAAAAAGAAAAAGAGGAACAACAAGAAAAAGAAGAAGAAAAAGAAGGAAACAAGAAAAAAGAAGAGAAAGAAAAAGAACAAAAAGAACAAAAAGAAAAAGAACAAAAAGAACAAAAAGAAAAAGAACAACAAGAACAAGAAGAAGAGAAAGAAAAAGAGGAACGAGAAGAAAAAGAAGAAAAAGAACAAGAAAAAGAACAAGAACAAGAAGAAAAATAACCAGAAGAAGAAGAAGAAAGTTAAAATAATAAAATCCCTCACATTCGCATTTCTTTTCTAATTTCTGTGCATATAAATCATAAATCTTCTCAGTTTTAACCCTGGAACACAAACGTCCTCCTCTGGGTTCTGGTCCTCACGGCTCCAGGCCGCTCTCTCTCCTCATTAATGTTACGGTTTGTTTCCCTCGTCCCGTCTGTGGTTTTGTTTCACGTTCGCCTGATTTTCGGTCGTCGTCACTGATGGAGAGCGACACATTTTACGGGTGGAACTTCCCCCATGTTACGTTTGTGTGTTTAAATCAGACGAAACAACATTCAGATCATGTGGTGGAAAACTTTGACTTTTCCTGTTGGGATCTGTTTAAGCTAAGGAATGTTTTTGATGGTATTTTGCCATTCGGATCAGGAAGCGACGGACTTTGCGTGAGGGACGGAAGGTTTCGTTTTCATTTTCTCTGTACTCGCGGCACAAACGCTTTAATAAATCCAGACGCTTTGATTTAAGACGACCTCTCTACCGGTTTTATTCTCCTCGGGTTTAAAAATCCACAGCAGATCAGGTCCTTGTCCAGAAACGTCCAAACACAAACGAATAACGGCGCCGGGAAGTTGTTCTTTGGGTCGACCCGTCCAACTCCATTATTTTTGATTTATTTGCAAATTTCTCGTTAAATATTTCCAGATTTTTCAGTGACTTTTGCTTTTTTAAAGTTTCCCCCGTGGAGCCTTTTGTTGTGATATTGTATATTAGGAAATTAAAGAAGAGAAACTGCAATTTGGCAGTGACAGTGTTGCACTTTTACAGTAAAATGATGAAAACTGTATTTCATCTGGAATATTATATCGGGTAAAATACACCCGACATTAGTGATGTTGTTACTGCTGTAATAAAAATAATAATAATCATTAAAAAAAAACATTATTAACGGCATAATGCATATGTGTCAAACATGCGGCCCGGGGGCCAGATCCGGCCCTCCAAGACCTTTAATCTGGCCCTCGGCTGATTTTTCTATTAAAATACTTAAAATTTTCAGATTTTTCTGTTAATTTTCTGCACCGTTTAGCATAGCAGCGTCTCCGGCGTTTCTGTGCGCTATGACTCCCACCAGAGCAGCACAAATGAAGACTTTCCTCTTTCCAAACGCTCTTAAAGGACGATCGTTTTGACTGTCGACCGTGACCCTCATCAGCAAAATGTCAAAAAATGAGAAAAGCAGATGCTGAGTTCAGGATTTCCCAAGAAAAATAGTCTAATTCTTATTTGTTGACAGAGGTGAATGGGAAATCTGTGCTCAGTGTGTTTGGAACAAGTGGCGTTGCTCGAGGAATATAATCTTAAACACCACTACGAGACACGGAGAAAAATACAATAACTTGAAGAGAGAACTGAGTTTTCTGATCCGGCCCTTTTGGGATCAAAGTAGTTTGTATACGGCCCCCGGACCAAAATGGGTTTGACACCCCTGGCATAATGAGTCCAATGTATTTGTTTTGCACTATGCAGAATTGTTCTTTTTTTTTTAAATTTATTTTATTTCATTCATTATAAAAGAAAAGGCTTTTTTTTGTTTTACCTGACAGTACAAGGAGCAGAGAGAAGAACACATCTTATATTTTCTGCCCCTTTTTACAAAAAATATATTTACTTTTCACAATTGATTTCTGGTTTAGCGTCTTAATTTAACTCAAATGAGTCATAAATGTTTTCATCTAATGTTTAACTTTGCCACAGACACTGTCTCAGTTTACAGTTTCATAATTATTTAATACACTTGATTTAACCAGTTTTTTTAAATATATTAAGCGATTTTGATTCTTGATTTGATTTAAATCTGTACTTAGGTTTGGGTATGAATTTGTATTATTATTTTTGAATTCTATAACAATTCAAACGTTTAATTATCTGTTGTTGCTTTTTGGTGAATTTACTGTTTTTGTTTTGTTTGTTTTTTCTCTCTATTATAAGATCGAATGGTTGTTTTTCATCAGAAGTTTGTAAAGAGAATCACTTTAGTAAATAAAGTAAATTCTCAAATTCCCAAATCGTGTGAACTTTCATAATTGTCGAAGCGGAAACAAAAATCCTTCTCGTAAAATCAACTGCTGCTCTCCTCATTTTAGTCCTGATCCTCTCCACGTGATCCTGAGGTTTTTATATTTTGTCTATAAATCAGTTCCTGTTTCTGATCTCGTTAGCCTAATAGCCTAATTGGTCATTTTTTTGGCCGAATCCGAAAGGTTTTATCGCCAAATGAGTGAACAGGTTCACAACATGAGGAAACTGCTGCGGTTCTTGGAGCGAAACGTAGACAAACACTAAACACGCAACGAATAAAATAAAGAAGAAAACAATAAACTGTCATAGAACACAAAATGTACAAGAATATGAGAATATAAGAGTGCGACTGTGATATGTGCCGAACTTTAGTCTCCTGCCGCTGCTGTGTCCCCCTGAAATCAATGTTGTGTCTTTCTTTTTTTGGAAACTTGTTCACACATCTGGTAAAACTTTCTGTTACATTATCAATAATATAAAAAACACCAGTGTGCTGCCTAAAAATGTGTTTTTTCTTGTTTTCTTCTTATTTCCCTTTACTGTGCTGTTCAGGCAACGATATGCAACACGGCTCCAAATTCACTCCTATAACTGCTGGCCTCGCTGAGCTTCATTCGCCTCTCTCCCGTAATCCACTTCTTCTTCTCATAGTTAAACTGACTTGAATTAAGTAGATTCATCTTAAACGACCAATTTTAAGATGTTTTTACTTAATAAAATGATTTTTTTTTTTACTTGTTTCAAGATATTCATCCTGATTTATCTTATCTCGATATTACAACTTATTCTAAGCACTTTTTATATTAACTCAGTCCAGGTTAAGCCTCTTTAACTTCCTTCTCAAACCAATAAGGGGAAAAATCTTACCATAAATACTTGAAACTAGTGTTTTCTGCTTAGAACTAGATTTGTATTTAAAATTTCTTACTGCACTGGCAGAAAATTTCACTTAAAATAGGGCATTTTTACCTCAAAATTTGTATTTTTTTTCATTTTTCATAGGCCTTTTTTGCAGTCTGTACTTTAAACTTACTGCACCGTAGTTGAGCCCACGAGCAAAGACACTCGGCCCCGTTCTCCCTCACGTATCTGCCTTAAAAACCTCAAATTAAACCGCGGCGCAACTTCGGACAAATTCGTGCAAAGTCCAGTTGAGCGAAAATGTAACTAAACTTGGAGAAGGCGAACACGAGTCCATCCCGCCGCCCATTAGACCTGAGCGATGTCCGCCATAAAACCCGCGATCGTCTTTAATGACGGCAATCACGACTTCTCCGACACTTGTTTTTCACTCCGTCCGATCCGCCCGGCGCCACTCTGTCCACCCCCGCCGAACCGTGCACTTACCAAAAGCCCACTGGTAAAGAGGCATTCAAGGGCCCTCCGTACCTCTCAGCTCCCTCCCCCTTAATTAGGTGATCAATTATTTACGCGCCAATAAACGTCCTGAATTAGTAATGCCGTTAAAGCTTCATGCGCAGTTTTGAGTCCTCTGCCCCGCCGTCCTGCCAAATATTTGTTGTCGAGGTCTTGGGAAGAAAACAACTTTTGAGTGTTGGCCAAAAAAAAAAAAAAAGAAAAAAAAAAAGCTCATTTCGATTTTTTAATTTCAGATTTGCTGACGGAAGGAGCGACGCGAGACTGAGGACGGAAACTTTCAGCAGAGGTAAGTGTTTTGGGGATTTTTTGGAGCACTTTGCAACCTTGTTATGTTTTGGGCTCTTTTATTTTTAATTTAATATTTTCCTTTAAATTTATTTATTTTTTGCCTTTTTATTGTGATCTATTAAAAGCGCTGGAGCTGATTTTTGCCATTTTAAAGTGATTTATTTGAAGTGGTCCAAAGTTAATTCTGATCTTTCGAATGCAGAGTTTTGCCTTGATTGTAAAGCTAACAAGTAGCATGCTAATGTGCACTTCCTGATTATTAGACCAAACAAAAAACGCTTTATTTAAGTAATTAAAGCAGATTTATTGAGTTTTTTACACAATACATCTAAAAAAAATCCAACACTGAGCCTTTAAGCCTGGTTTATTTCAGTCTGTTTATATTTTGCGATGATTATTTGTGAAATATTTATCATCTAAATTGGAAACGTGCACAGTAGCGTTTCCTAAGTAGCTCTAAAGTAAACCTGCGGCGGTCTAGACGGCGAGCGCTCCGGCCCGATCCGGGATGAAGCCGCAGAGAGACGAAAGCCCCAGGACTCATTAGAAGTGATGGACAGAACAGAATCTCACCCGGAGACACAGAGGAGGCCTGATTCTTAATGCCTTTTCAAACACTCGACGGTTTTGTGTTTCGGTCCGAGCCGAGGCTGTCGTTCTGTCATGTGGTCAAAGCAAATACTATGAACTTTCACTTTACCGGCGAAAATTTGAAAGTGCATTTCTTTGGCAGGTTTAAATTTACATTCTCGGTTCCCAGGAGTGGAGAAACTGCAAAACTTAAACGATTAATGTCACAACTACGGACGCACGATACTGGAAAATGAGCCGGATCGGATATCTGCTTCCAAATATCGGCTCATTCGATATCCCGGTTGGAAGTAAATTGATGTTATAAGACGATTTAGTGGCTGTAGTCGTCCAGAAAGTCTCGTAATATTTGAACTTTTATTCATGCAAAGCTGTTCTAGTTGCTTGAGAGATGAATATCGGCAAATATTTGGATCGGTTTTGTCCTGTTTTATGTTTGTTTTAAAGGGAATGTCCTTAGTCTGCAACTGGGATCAGTTTATATCCGGTATCAGAACCAAAAAAATCCGGATCGGTGCATTTCTAACTACAACACAGCTCATTTTTCAGTTCAGATTTTTCATTCATTTCCAAAAAAATTGAACTGAAATATAAAAATGCCATTGTAAAAAAAGCATGATGTATGTTTTGGTGCAACTCAGCTATGGACAACAATAGTAAAAGCCTCTAAAGAGACTAAAATATTATAAAAAACAGTATAACGAGGTGCAAATTTTCACTTTCATGAAAAATGCTGCCTCACTACTGTCAAAATAGAGGTGTTTACTGTCCAAAATGAAGTGCACGTATCCGGCTTCTTCTGAAATCTGTTTGGAGAAATTTGGTCTGAAGAAGAAAGAAGCCGCTCCGTGTTCTCCTCGTGCTCACGGGGAAAATGCTTTGGCCTGATCTCCGTGAAAACTTTGATCCAGTGCAAATAGAACTAAACATGAGCACCGCCGGCTTTGGTAAAAACACAAATTCAATGTGTTATATCATTATTACTGCATGTGTTTCATCCTGAGTGCATTTGGTTAAAGCTCAAAACATTTAAATTGTGCAAATTTCCCAGAGAAATACACTTTTTTCACAATTTTTTCTGCAATTTTATTCAAATTTTACCATCTGCATATTCAAATTTGCTTTTTTTATTCAATTATTTAGGTTTTATTGTGCTTTTTTCGTATTCACCTTCATTATTTGGTTAGTTTTATTTTGTGTCAGACATTACTACAAAATAATAGAAACAACCATGGACTTTTGGATTTTTTTGTACATAAATTAGTAGAGTTTTTGATCATTTTAGGTGCGCTAAAAATAAAAGAAAACATGATTTTACACTGGATTCACTGACATTTCCAGAACATTATGAGCCCAGTGTGTTTTAAACTGTTGTAATGACAAAGATGAATGTAAAAAGGTGAGAGGTTTTTCCAAGTTAGATTTAGTTTTTTAGCTCATTATTTTAAAGTGTGTTCGTGCTGTTGCGGTGAAACATTTTCCCCACAAAAATCTTATGTTTATTTGATATTTTTGCCGTTCTAATTGCGATGGCGTCGTGTTTTAAACGCTCCTGTGGCCGTGGCGTCGAGAGAAACGAGGTGAACGTGGGACGAGCAGAGACGACTGTGGCATTTCAGCCCCGTGACGAATCAATAACAAAACGCACGAGGTTCAATTCCAGAAATGTCATACGGTAAATGAGATAAATGATCTACTTAAATTTGTATTTTTTGGTGTTATATTTGTGTTTTCATGTATATTTTTGCCTCATTTGTTCAGATTATGAGTTGACATTTTTTTCCAAATTGTTATTTTTATATTTTCTTTAATTCAGACAAAAATATGATTTGCTCCACTGTTAAAAAAAGGAAATGAGTTATGTTATGGAAATCTTTGCCTAATCATTTCTAATCTGCACATAGGCACTTGTATAAGTAGTGTAGATTCCATCGTTAGTGCATAAATTAACCTAGTCATAATAATAATATCTCCTTTAATTATGTCTTTCCATCTTTGTTGAGTTATTTAGACTTTTAACGTCGTGTCGGACTCAAATAAGCTCCGGTCTGTGAATCTCTCGGGTGGTTTACAATATAAACTCGGCATGATTTTTTAATAAACACAAGAGACAGGAAGAGACGGCGCTGTGGGGCTGTGGGGCTGTGGGGCTGTGGGGCTGTGGGGCTGTGGTCGGGGCACAATCCCTGGAATAAATCAGACTGATTTAAGACCACTGCTCACTTTTATTCTTTACATTTTAGAAATTCCACAACAGTTACAATTGTAGATTTTTAATTTTTTTGTATAATAATAATAATAATAATAATAATAATAATAATAATAATAATAATAATAATAATAATAATAATAATAATAATTAATCATCATCATCATAATAATACATTTTATTTATTTGGCGGCTTTCTGGACATAAACAAATTAAATATGATTAAAACACAGAGTTAAAAGCCACAGTTAAAGTGGGACAGGATTTAACTGATTAATTGTATTTAGTGTTGTATTTTATTAATATTTAGTAATTATTAGACAGTATTTGAATTGACAATTAGTTATCAGCTATTCTCCCTGGAGCATGTTTTGGATATAGTAGTTTGTATAATAAAACTGCATTTAACAATATAAAATGAATACATTTTATATGCATAACATTTTTTATCATTATTTTGACATAAGTTGTGTAAATAATCAATAATAAATGTGAAAGTTACAATGATTTTAGGTTTTTAGTGTAGTAATAGTATGTTTCACTATATTAAAAAAAATGCATACATTTAATTTTATTTTTGTGATATATTGGGCAAATTTTTAAAAAATGCAAATAAATAAATAAAAATAAAAACAACACAAAATAATTAAATATAAAATACTACAAACACAAATACTTAATTCTAAAATTCCCGGAATTGAAAAGTACTCGACGGAAAATGGAAACGGCCGCATCAGTAGTGTAAACAAACAAAAGCAATCAAACTAAAAGGATTTGGCTCCAACAGATTTTCCGTGTCTCCTGTACTTTTCAATTAGACGCACGATAATAAGCGCCTGAATATCCGAACTAAAGCGCGTGTTAATCTGAGCTCATGGCCGTCCACTCTTCGCCTTATTACCTGCTCCGGATGAATTCCTGTTTGAGCTCTTATCTCATTAGTTTTCTTTGAGATATTCGGATGTTGTTTCCAGTGCGGCCGGTCCAAGCGGGATTGGTTAACGCTGCTATATTCGGTGATGAAGTTTTGGTTTTGTAATTAGTGGGACGGCGCGTATGCGTTTATGGCTTTTATGGAGGAGATGTTAATGTGCACGCTGAGAGGAGCTGTTATGCTATAATGTACCTAATGAAGATTAAAAACAAAGACGGGCGTGGAGAAGGAGGCGGAAGAGGCTCTAATCTGCTGCCAGGTCTGTCATGGAAGTACATTTTGAAGTACTGTGTGCGAAACCGAAAGTATCACCAAAATAAAAGTATTGAAAATGCTTTGAACGACCGGAACAAACGTCCTACATACACGAAATTAAAACATCTGTAAGAGGATGTGAGAGGAGGTCCCAATTAGTCCTCACAGCTCGTTACACACAGGAGCATGTGCCCAATCAGGAGCTCCACATCTGAAGAGAGAAAAAGGGGAGAGATTTTTTTTATTTTTATTTGTATTTAACCTTTATTTAACCAGGAAAGTCCCTTTGAGATCACTAAGCTCTTTTTCAAGGGAGTCCTGCCACACACACTCCACTTTCACACTGTGTGGGTGAAGTGTCTTGCCTAAGGACACAAGGGCAGTGCTTTTGCGACCGCCGCCCCCCCTGTGGCACCTGTGTCTCCCATCCAGGTACTACCCAGGCCCTGCTGAGCTCCTCAAACATGACCAGATCAGCCGCATTACACTGGGATTATCGTTATGTTGACGACGCGGGGGAGAAAACAGTGCATGGAGTGAACACACATACACTAAATCAAAAAAAAAATTTAAAAAAGTTAAAAAAAACATTCCCTGAAGCTGTGATGCTAACTGTAGGCTCTGCTCTGTCTGAGGCGTTATTAGAGCTTCATTTAAACACAGTCTACAAAGGCAAAAGACCTTGAGAGAGAAACTGAGAAAAATGACGTCTGAAGTCTAATAGTATTTCTCAATTATAACAAATATTTAATTATAGCAAGTTGTCAAATTTTGAGAGCACAATATGCAATAAAAACACAATACAACTACCAAAAAACATAGGAAACAATAAGATACTCAACAGCATCTCACTTGTCGAAAGTCAGTGAAAAACGGTGCATTTTTCGGAGCGATTTAAAAACCGACGCAAGAACAGAAAAAACACGGTCCCCACAAAGCTGAAGTTTAGTCTTTGGGCCGGTGCTGGAGCTGGTGCTGACCCGAGAGTGCGAGAGGGGGCGTAAGGCGTCCGGTTGGCGAGGAAGGAGGGCGCTAGGCTGTGCAAATGCTTAAAGTGAAAGAAAAGAATGTTAAAATCGACTCTAAAACACCCTGGGGGCTCAGAGAGAGGCTGAAATGGGGGCGACGCTCTTGTGTTTCCGGGTTCCAGTTAAAAGTCGAGCTGCTGAGTTTTGGACCCGCTGCAAACGGCAAAGTGCGTTTTGACTGACACCCACATAAAGTGCGCTGCAATAATCCACTCTGCTGGTCACAAATGCACGAATGACAGTTTGGAAATGCTGCTGCTGGCAAAATGGGTTTAATTTCGACCAGTTGCCTTAAGTGGAAAAAACTTTACAACAGCACGAATTTACTGATCAAATTTCAGGTCATAAACAAATGCACACTTCCTGTCCTGATGATTGGGCAATGCAAAGCTTCTAAACAGCACGTAGCAGACTGATTTTGACCAGGAGCTGCTTATATACTGTAATATATCTGTACTAGGGACATATTTTCAGAGAACTTTTGCTCGAATGCACGATAAAAAACTCCGACACAGGCCCTTTTTAATGGCAGAATGACTCTTGAGCAGCGAGTTGTATGTTTTCTTTCGTCCTTTTCTTCTGTGCGTTTGCTGTTCACTCCTGAAGACAGTAAGATAAAGCAACTACAGCTAAAGCAATTAGGGTCTCACTGTGCATGTGATGAGTTCGACTGTATATGCACCGGAGCCGTCATCAATCCCCCCCGAACTCCCCCATAAACGTCTTTGTGTCCCGACGCATTCTGGGAACTCGCGCTCGTCGTTAGCAGAAACATAATTAACATTCCCAATTAAAAAGAAGGTCACTTGCGCACTCGCGGTTTTATATCTTCCTTACACAAACCATTTAACAAACTTTAGAACCGGAATATTATTTGTGACGCCGTAGTTTTATTTGATTTTTTTCATTTTTCGAAGGGGAAGACCTGGGGGACTGCCCTGAGCTCGTGTATTATAGAGACGCTGCGTTCGCTGACTTATGGCGGAACGGTAAATGTCAGCGTTCTGAATCTCCCGCCTGCATTCTCACTTTTCTGACGCTCCCAATTAGTCCTCGCAGCTCGTTACGCGCAGGACCGTGTACTCGATCAGAAGCTCTGCCTCTGAAGAGGGAGAAAGGGGAGAGATGACACTTGGATTATCGTTATGTCGACGACGTTGGGGAGAAAACGACAAAACGATACAAACGCGTCGCTATAAAAATGATTCAAGCGTCCGTATTACCAGGGGTGCACATAACTTTTTCAGTGAGTTACTCAGGTGAGTACCAGGAGATGGAGTTTGGTACTCACTCATTATGTAGCGAGGTCTTAAAAAGTGCCATCTTCCTCACTGTCCTCCGTGTCGCCCCCACTGTCCTCCATGTCGCCCCCACTGTCCTCCGTGTCACTCCCACTGTCCTCCTCTGTTTCGCCCCCACTCTCCACTGCTTCCGCTCCCTGCATGGTAGATGATGAAGATGCTGCAGATGCACCTCTTTGTCTTTGGTTGAGCCTGCGATTAGCTGTCTCCATCCACCATCTGCTAAGTGGGCGACTGGACAGTTCTTCTCGGCTAGCTTGTTTATTAGCAATGGCTTGCACCACATTCGTATGCTCTTTGCTCTTTTCGTGCTTGTCAAATAAAGGATGGTTGAAATTCTTTGAACCTTTATAAAACGCACCTGTTTTATCTGCTAGGTGTGGATGTGAGCGGCAAAGCTTACACCACATTTCAGTGCGTTCATCGTTAGCTTCAAGCCACTGCACATCTTGAAGCCACTTTTCCGAAAAAAGTCTTTTCTTCGGCTCTGGCTCCGGTTGGTGTTTCTTTGTAGGCGGGGAAACGCCAAAGAAGCTGCTTAATGTCTGTTGTTTTTTAGACATCTTTGACAGTAGTTGGACTTGGACATGTGTAAGATCGATATGACACGATCGGTCAAGTCAAGTGGGCTACGCAAAGGCGCTCAGTAACTGAAGTGGCATTACGCATTCGTTATTTTTTGCTGCGCATGCGTACCAGCGTACCAGTTATGTGCACCCCTGAATATTACGCTATTTTCTGATCTTATAATGTGGTTTTCGCATCACAAACAGACCTGGATCTGTGTTTTGTTTCATTCACACACGTTTAACACGCGAATCCTTTCTTCTCTCAAACTGAAAACACTTGTGATGTGATGTGGTAATACAGGAAGTGCTCCACTGTGTTTTTAAAGAATAACACACTGCAACAAACAAAGTCTAGTCGAGCTAAAATGACTTGGATTAAGAAAGTTTCACCGTGATTTCAGTAAATTTCACTTAAGAACATTAAGAACATTTTTACTTTATTTGAGCAGATTCAACTTGACAAGTAAAATGATCTGTAAGATTTTTGTGCTTAAAATATGAAAATACATCTTACTACACTTAAAATAAGAAAAACAACTTTTGGCACTTAAAATAAGAAATAAAATCAAATGTTGCTTGAATTAAGAAAAAAAAAAAACACTTATTCCAATGTCAGATAATTTCACTTGTCAAGTTGAATCTGCTCAAACAAAGTAAAATGTTCTTTTGTCCTGGTCTGGTCCACCTTTAGTCCTGGTCTGGTCCACCTTTAGTCCTGGTCTGGTCCACCTTTAGTCCTGGTCTGGTCCACCTTTAGTCCTGGTCTGGTCCACCTTTAGTCCTGGTCTGGTCTTGCTTTAGGTCCTGGTTTGGTCTTTCTTTAGTCTTGGTGTGGTCCTTCTTTAGTCCTGGTCTGTTTGGTCAATTTAAGTCATTTTAACTTACCTAGATGTTTTTTTTCCGGTGTAATAATACATTTTATTTATTTGGCGCCTTTCTGGACGCCCAAGGTCGCCTCACAACAACAGCAGCGCTTTTCCACAGACACATGTCCTCAAAGACGCTTCACAGATGCTTTATTAACAGAGAATTCTTCATTTCCTCCAGACCCAGTGGTGTAAACTACCACCAACACTCACACACACAACGTTCATTTCGTTTGGATAATTTCAGACCTGGAATTACCGATCTGTAATGGACTAAAGGTACAGTGTATCTGAAAACTACTGACATCACAAGGTGGAGCAGAGCATTTTGAGCTTTGGAGACGCAGACAGACTAATAATAAAGAGTGACTCAAACGTGTGAGTGAAACAACACAGTCCAGGTCTGTTTTTGAGGAGGGAACAGGATTATGCACAACATGGCCCCAAAACACTTCATAAAGATGCACTGAGTAACTTTTCCGGTGGGGCACTGGCACATTATTGACTCCACAAATGTTATTGTTTTCAGGAATGTTCGTTACTTATTAAGTATTTTTATTGCTTGAAATAACTTGGTTCTATATAAAATAACTTAAACATTGACCTCACTTCTCCACAGATCTTATATACAGGATCTGATAATAAAACGTGGAATTAGAGGAATATTGCAAACAAATAAATTGGTCTAAATTAGTCTAATTCTCAGTCTCGTGGGCAAATGTAGGCATCCAGGTTGTGTGCAGTGCCTTGCTCAAGAGCACAGTGGCATTAAACATTTTGAGCACTGTGCATACATGTGCACACTGAATTCTAAACTTATTTTATTCTTTATTTAACCAGGAAAGTCCCACTGAGATCACTAATCTGTTTTTCACACACAAATCACTTTCACACTAGGCCATGTGGGTGAAGTGTCTTGCCTAAGGACACAACAACAGTTTTTGCGACTGGTGCCACACTTTGGCACCTGGAATTTCCAGTGATCTCCCATCCAAGTACTGACCAGGCCCGGCCCTGCTGAGCTCCTGAGACCTGACGGGATCAGGGTTTGACCCAAAAAAATCCCTTGTAAAAATATACTATGGATTACAAAGTGAATGGGCTGCATAGACATTATAAAATACAACATAATGTCAAAATAAATGAAGCATTTTGGTGCATCATTCCAACATTGCATCATTTCTCAGTCTCGTGGATTGATTTACAAACCCAAGGTGAGTGAAGTGCCTTGCCAAAGGGCACAGCAGCATGTTACTGCTGGTGTGGATAAAACCACCAACCATCTCGTTAATGCCTGAAAGTCCCTGAAAGACCACTGCCTCTTCTGACTAACCCTTTTGACTTTCACACAAGTATAATTACACTTAAATCATATCATTTTTGAGTGTTTTTGACCCTTGTGGGCCATTGTAGGAGCTTAATCTGCCACTTAATAACCCAGAGAAGACGCGAGGGGGGCTGGGGACAGTACCAAGATGGAGGATGTGTGAAAGCATCTTTTGTCCTGAAACTAAATGCTAATTCAAAGGCCATCATTAGCGCAGGCACAAGACAATGAGGAGGATTTATACACTAATACACGTCCGTGTGAGGATGGAACAAGACCTACATTTGTTCAGTGCTGTGGTGCTAACAATGTCTCATAGTCTTATAGGTTGGGTTCATGTCCTAGAATTGTATAGTGTATTTCGTGGAGGGCAGGGGCCTGTGTAACTCTATGGGAGATTCACTGTTCTTGAAAGAAATCCAAATGTATCTAAAAATGCTGAGCCTTAACCTTTTACAGGTACATGTTATTGTGCTTGATGAGACCTTGCATGACCAGCCAGTTCCTTTTACATCCTGTTTGAGTCCAAAAGGGTCTGAAAATGGACCACAGAGCATGAAAAACATTTGAGTTGGTCCAACCACCGCCGCTAATTTGTTGTATGTTCCTCTCAAATGCAGAAGACATTTCCTCTTGAAAATTCACATCATTTTCAAACCGCAATTTCTATCTATATATAACTTCTTTTAAGTAATGTTTAGTGCTTTGATTGTTGATTCTGAGAAAACCCATGCTTTTTCTCAGTCATTTATTTTGTTTTTTTCCTCTTTTTTCTGTTAGTCTGGTTATTATATAAAATATAAAATCAGGGGAGACAGGAAACAGCTCCAGATCCACTCGTCTTTGTAAAGTTTTGTCAAATTGCTTGACTCTGGCTCTTCAGGTAACATTTGACCCCATCCTTCAACGCCACTGGAGGAACCCGTCAGGAGCAGTGGGACCCATCAATAGATCTTGAGTTAGTCTTGGTCAGAACAACCTCAGCTGGAGGATTTGACCTATTGTGCATGTTTTGCTTGATGGAAACTGGAATGCCTGAAGGAAACGAACCCATATACAGAAAGGCCCGTGAGTCGAACCCAGAACCTTCTTACTGTGAGGCGAGAGTGCTCGATACCCAACTTATTGTCATTTATTATGGACTGGCTGCACAAACTTGTCATATAAACCACTTTCAATTGATGACATCTTTGGATAATGAAGCTCCTGCGAAAAGTACAGCGATAAACTAGAAGCATGTGGAGTAAAATACTGAGGGGAGGAGAGAGGAGCAGAGAGGAGCAGAGGGGAGCAGAGAGGAGCAGAGAGGAGCAGAGGGGAGCAGAGAGGAGCAGAGGGGAGCAGAGAGGAGCAGAGGGGAGCAGAGAGGAGCAGAGGGGAGCAGAGAGGAGCAGAGGGGAGCAGAGAGGAGCAGAGGGGAGCAGAGAGGAGCAGAGGGGAGCAGAGAGGAGCAGAAGGGAGCAGAGGGGAGCAGAGAGGAGCAGAGAGGAGCAGAGGGGAGCAGAGAGGAGCAGAGAGGAGCAGAGGGGAGCAGAGAGGAGCAGAGGGGAGCAGAGAGGAGCAGAGACGAGCAGAGAGGAGCAGAGAGGAGCAGAGAGGAGCAGAGGGGAGCAGAGAGGAGCAGAGGAGCAGAGAGGAGCAGAGAGGAGCAGAGAGGAGCAGAGGGGAGCAGAGGGGAGCAGAGAGGAGCAGAGGGGAGCAAAGATGTGCAGAGAGGAGCAGAGAGGAGCAGAGGGGAGCAGAGATGTGCAGAGAGGAGCAGAGGGGAGCAGAGATGTGCAGAGAGGAGCAGAGGGGAGCAGAGGGGAGCAGAGAGGAGCAGAGAGGAGCAGAGGGGAGCAAAGATGTGCAGAGAGGAGCAGAGAGGAGCAGAGGGGAGCAGAGATGTGCAGAGAGGAGCAGAGAGGAGCAGAGGGGGACATATGCCGGAGCCCTCTGCGAAAACCTCTGGACGTCACAATGAAATATTTATTATTGACTTGAGCTGAACAGACACGATATGGACAGAGGAGAGGAAGAGGAGGAGGAGGAGGAGGGCTGGGAGCAGACGGAGGGAAGCCCCGTTAAGAGACCTCAGGCTGACTGGAGAGATGGAGGAGAGAAGGAGAGAGGGATGGGAGAGGAGGAGAAAGGGAGGAGCGGAGCAGAAGGGAAAAAGAGGAACAGTTCTCAAAAGATCCATCCATCTTCATCCACTTACCCGGGACTGTCTGAGTAGGGACACCCAGACTTCCCGCCTCCCAGTTCAGAGACATGGTCCCTCTGCTGGCTCCTGGGCTCCTTCCCTCCGCTGTGTCCTGGGTCGTCCTGGGCTCCTGGGTCGTCCTGGGCTCCTGGGCTCCTGGGCTCCTTCCGGCGGCACAAACCGCAAAAAACAAAATCAAGTCAAGTTAAGATGACTTGAATTAAGAACATTTTACCAGGATTTGAGTAAATTTCACTTGACAAGTAAAATGATCTGCCAGTGGAATAAGATGTTTTGTACTTCTTACTACACTCAAAATAAGAAAAGGTTTAGTTAGTTTATTCGATTTATCTGACGGGGACAAAATACAGGAGCATTAATCCCCAAAAATGAAAAGACTCTTTGTACCAGACTCTAGTTCTCGGAGCTAATTTCCATCTGAGACAAACAACATTACAGACAATGTTTGTAATAAGTCAAAGTAACAAAGAAGAAGGAAACATAAGGCATAAAACAAAGGCATTTATAATATTTACACACATTTCATCAGTTAGTTAAAAATGATTAAAACGTGTTTCCCGATACCTCCCCTGTATCTTAAATCCTGACACATTTGCACCCTTAGAAATTGCTGTTTAATTTTAAGTTTTTGTATAATTTTCGCTCGGTTGGAAGTTTGTTCCATTCTGAGATTGTTTTAAGCCAAAATGCAGATTGTCCTCATGATGTTTTCTGTTTCGGTTTTACACATTTGCCATTGACCGTTCACCTGGTTCTTCTGACCGTCTGATCATATGTTAAATGGACAAACTTTTTCAATGGTGCTGGTGCCACATTACTGAAAAAACAACAACTTTTTGCAATTAAAATAAAACATTAAATCAAACATTGCTTTGAATTAAGAAAAAAAAAACATGTGCTCCACTGGCAAATAATTTTACTTGTCAAGTTGAATCTACTCAAATACATTTTGCCAGCGCATGCCTGGAAGAGAAGGCGTTCGGAACAGATGTGGAGGAGCAGCGGCTCTACTCCAAGCTCCTCCCACAAGAGTTTTTAAACGTTTTGCGCCGGTCCAAAGTTATTCCTCACTTCCCTAACACATTCCGAGCACTTTAAATATCCAGCGCCTTTAAGGAAACATAACTACACAAAAGAAAGGACTGGAACCTTCTGTGATGATGAAAAAGAAAAAAATAATAACTTAAAGTACATTTGCTAAGTCCAGTTTTAAAAGGAAGGGGCCCCCTGAGGTTACCTGTCCTCCCGTTTGTAGCCTTCCCTTTTATAACTTGTATTTGTCATCAGAAACACTTCACTGTAATTCAACCTGTTCTGTACAAGCTGTGACAAATGCACATTTAACCGTTGTGAGCCTTCGCCGCCACAGCGCCCCCCGCCCACCGCGCCATTTACTGCGCCGCAAGAAAAGGCACAAACCATTGACTGTACTTAATCAAAATTTCAACAGGGTTATTAAAAAACACTCCAGATTGTTCCGGTATTTCCCCTTTTAATTAAGAGCGCCGCATCTTATCGAGCTCGGCGTAGACAAATTAGAAGGATTTTTATTTGTTACATATTGAAAGAAGTTTTGAAAAGTCTGACTCAGCCCCTTCAGATAACGCAACCCAAAGTGGTGCATGTAATCCTAATGAGCATCTTAATTTGACTGGACTGTGTCGGTGCTTAGAAACCCACAGGGAGGTCGTATTCAATGGCCGTTCAAAGACTTCAAATTAGTACAAGAAAATAAAGACGTTTTATGGAGCTGCGTCTACCACTTTAAGATAAGTTTAAAGGGCCCGTATTACACTATTTACTGATCTATGACAGACCGACCTGGAGTTGTTTCATTCACATATGTTTAGCACACGACCGCATATTTAGGCTGAGTTCAAATTGCATATTTGTCGAGTCTGTCAAATGTCTATTTTATGTGTATTTTATATATTTTATATATGGGACTACGGATGGAAATTAGCACCTGTGCTAAATCCGGCGTATTTACATCAATATGTGTGATTTCATACAAATTGTATGTTCATGAATATGCACTGTCCCATCCAAATAAACAAATAAAAAAATAAAATAAAAACAGAAAACACTGTTCCACCTTGTGATGTCATGTAAAAGATGCGCATTACCTCATGTAAATGGTAAATGGTCATATTTTTGTATAGTGCTTTTCCACCTTCAAGGAAGCTTGGAGTTCACGACAAATGCAAATGCCGCAACACAACAACAAAAAAACACAACACACCAAAAAAAAGCCACAACGGAAATGACCGCGGGACTTTTCCAACCCAGGAGGTTCACGACAAATACAAACGCCACAACACAAACACCACAATCAATCAAACTTTATTTATAGAGCACTTTTCATACAAAAATGCAACGCAAAGCGCTTTACAGTGATTAAAAAAGAACAGTCCCACATTTCCCACATTTCCCCTCCACAAAGCTAAACTAAACAGACGAGTCTAGAGATTATAATCCCACATGAAGCTGAACTAAACGAGTCTGTGGCATAACCGTCTTTATTTACTACTAACTGAAACAGGAAACTATGAGATTACTACTGTGACGACTGTCATTCATAACTCTTTCTAGACTAACTGTAATAACCACAACACAACAAAAAGCCACAGCGGAAGTGGCCGGGGGGACTCTATTTTCCGACGGACCAAGCGAGGAGGATCAAGCAGGAAGTGAATGGGAAAAGTTGCAGAACGGAGAAGTGAGCGAAGTTGGAAACGTGAGGAAAAGTCGTGTACTGTTTTGTGGCCAGGATCGATGTCACTGTCTGACTGTCGTAAATAATTTCCCGCTTGATCCTCCTCACTTGGTGCGTCGCAAAATAGAGTCCCCCGGCCACTTCCCTTGTGGCTTTTGTTGGTGCGTTATGGCTTTTTGTTGTATTGTGGCGTTTGTATTTGTTGTGGTCCGTCCCAGGTCAGAAAATAGAGTCCCGCGGTCACTTCTGTTGTGGATTTTTTTTTGGTGCGTTGTGGCGTTTCTATTTGTTGCGGCGTTTGCATTTGTTATGAGCCCCCCCGAAACTTCCATATTCAAGGCACTCGAAGCGCCTCACAGCACACAGACTCGCATATTCACACACACATTCATACACCAGTGGATTAAGTGTCTGGAATCACAGGTTAGTGACTCTGACCTGTCAACCAGTGATGTTTTTATGTTGAGATTTGAACCGCCAACCTTCAGGTCAGTGGACACAAACGTTTTACCAACTGAGACACTGTCGCCCATGTAACACGTTCACTTTCACTAGACTCATTTGGATAATTTCAGCACTGGATTTGCCCGTCTCAAATGAACAAAAATTAACTTGAAAACCACCACTCCGTGACATCGTCAGGTGGAACAGGACATTCTGAGCTTTGGAAACAGGACCCCCTCGAATACGAGATATCGAGACGTCTCAAGGGGCTTTTCCTACTCCGCAAAAAAACAAGATCTAGTCAAGATTACGAGGATTAAGCAGGTTTAACCGTGATTTGAGGAAATTTCACTTGGCAAGTAAAATGATCTGCCAGTGGAATAAGACTTTTTGGACTTAAAATATGAAAATACATCTGGCTACACTTAAAATAAGAAAAACTACAACATTTTGCACTTAAAATAAGAAAATCAAATGTTGCTTGAATTAAGAAAAAGACACTTATTCCACTGGCAGATTATTTTACTCATTAAGTTGAATCTACTCAAATAAAGTAAAATGTTCTTAATTTAAGTCATTTTAACTTACCTAGATATAGGTTTTTTCCAGAGTATAAATAAACAAATTCAGAAATGCAGACAGACTAATAATAAAAAATAAAGTGTTACTCAAATGTGTGTGAATGAAACAAAACACACAGGCGTTTTTTGACGAGGTAACGACATTTTAACTTATAATAATGGACCTTTAATGCCGTACTGTGGAACATTCCAGACAAAGCACTAACATCACAGCCTCCATTCGTTCTCTTTAAGGATTTAACCACGTTACGCTAAAACAGATCAAAATGTAAATGTCAGGCAGTGGACACGGATAATCACAGGCAGAATGTGAAGGAAAATACAGCTAATGACGAGTCTGCTGTGTTTGTATGTGAGATCATTCAGACTGTGACCCCCTTTTTAACATTAATAATTCATTTTAATCTCAGTTTGCATCAGATATACATCCTCGTGGTACCGCCGAGCGTTTGCAGCCAGTGTTTCTCTCACAAACAGGTCGCTTTTTCAGGGCTCTGTGTGTGTTCTGTGCTTTGAAACGTCGGAAAGCTTCGCAGGTCCAGTTGTTTTGACTGACTCGGTGCTGGTGTCTTGTCCCTGGACGTCTCAAGATTTGCTTCAGTTAATTGTAGTAACATCCTGTCTGTGATTATCCATCCGCAACTTGCCGTCTGCTGCTTGATTTTTTAAATACGGATTTATTTTAGAGCAACTCGGATTCCTGGAACTAGGCGGCGGCGTAAGAAAGGTCTACTGAGAAAAACATGGTAGAATAAATATTTGAGGGAGGGAAAAAAAGTGAAAATGTGAATATGATTTGTTGCAACTTGGCATGTATTTAATCAAAAGTACTGCTCAAATGTGGGTACAAGTTTGGCCTTTCTGTGTGGAGTTTGCATGTTCTCCCTGGTTGAGTTTCCTCCCAAAACAATAGGTCAAATCCTCCATAGTCCTGACTAAGATTAGCTCAAGATCTGGAGATGAGTCCCTGGACAATGTGCAGCAATAAAACTTTAGTGATTGAGAGTGGTTGGAATCAGTATCGACTATTCAGTTAATATTTAGTTGTTTTTTTTATGGGAACACTTACTGTTCATGCTAAAAGCCAAATGCAAAACCACATTTTCAGTGCAAAAAAAACAAAAAAAATACATATAAACAAATAAAATAAATAGAAACAGCTTCAGCTCGAACACTGTCGGCTCCAGAAGCGCTCGACCTTTTCGCTCCATTTGAACAACTCCAAAAGTGAAGGAAACAAAACCTAAAGGCCGAGCCGGAGCCAAGGATTTCACTTTGCCACATTTATAGACAGAGGATTGACACGAGAGGGGTTCAAAGTCACAGAAAATGTTTTGCAGTGACATGCGGCGCAGCGTGAACAGGAACGAGCCGTTGATGAGGTCATTTATGGAATTTGACTTCGTTTCCGTGCACTGTTTTATTGGAGATGTTGCAGAAAACTAAATGCATATTACATATTTCTCGGCCTTGAATTTCTTATTTTATTGATCTGCTTTTGGTTTATGGTTTGCAGCACGATTTTGCCCAGTGCTCAGCCCACACGTCTAAGTCATAAATACACAAAAGCACGATACAAAATAAACTACAACCGCAAACCTGATGCGATGTGCAGTTGTTTATTATATTATATTATTTATTATTTTATATATAATTATGATTTATTTATTATATATATTAGCAAAATGCACCCCGATTGTAATTTCGCTCTGAAGGGGCAGGGACTCAAATCGACATATTAATATATTACGCCAAAAATATTCATCATGTCTTCTTATATATAACTTTATTTAACCAGGGAAATCCCATTGAGATTAAAAACCTCTTTTTCAAGGGAGCCAAGAGGCAGCAAAAAGACAATTACAACACAATTAAAATTACATACAAATGAGTTAAAAACAGGCAGTAAAAATACAATTACAACACAATTAAAATGACATACAGATTAGTTAAAACAGGTACAGTTTATGGAGGCTCTCAAGTGCTCTCAGTCTGGATTTAAGGCCATTCAATGAAATAAGTTCTGTTAATTTCCAGTCCTTTTGCAGCTTGTTCCATGTCGAGGGGCCAGAGAAGACAAAAGCCCTTTTTCCCAACTTCTTAGTACTTTAACTTAAGTTCTTTTGTAACTCAATGTCGTCAAGTGTATTTACCTCGTCGACATGTTTCGGCTGCTGCTGCATCTTCAGAACTGTCCCCGGTGGTAAATAAACTTCACTACATTGTCTTAAAAAAGAACATAAGAAATTAAAACATTAATATATTATTTTTGGCAAATATCACACTAAAATATCACAGTGAAAGGGAACACGGTGATCTCAATGTTATGTGTTAGCAAACAGCAAAAACTGGAGGGTTAAAATTTCAGAGTTGTTTTTAACACAAAAAGTGTAATTTTAACTATTTGAAAGCTAAACGGGGTTCGAGTTGATGTTATTTGCCAGAGTTGATATGATTGAAGTTGATTCGAGTTCCCTCCCACCCACCACTTCAAACTCCTACGACCAGACCAGTTTGCACCAGTTTTGTACTAAATTTCATTTTAAATGAACTAAAATAAAATGTAAAAATAAAACCCCTCTGTGTGTTGTTCAGCTAAATCAGGATAACCCTACAACAGGCCCGTAGCCAGACTTCCAAGGGGGGTGGGTCGTTTTTTAAGCCAAAAGTGACCTTTTTATACGGGTGCCTTTGCGACTCAATTATTTGTTTGTTTTGGTTAATATTAATTTACTTCACTTGTTCTATTACATCATCTATTGTAATTATGCAGATATTGTTAAATTATTATAAAAATACAACCAATTATATAAAGTTATTTGCTTATAAGAACTGGAATTTATGAAATATGAAACAAATCTTTATTAGCATTTTAGAAATGGTTTACAGTATATCGCATTTACAGCACTCAGCACTATTTTTTTAAAAATATTTTTTGGAAAAAGGTGACCCCAGTCTCGGGGGGGGGGGTCGAGGGGGTCGTCCGTAGCCCCCTGGCTACGGGCCTGTACAAAGTGTTATACTTTTACTCTCAAAACGTTAATATAACTCTTGATTTTGGGGTTAAACAGGAACTTTGGTCCAGTGTTACTAAATTAACATTTCCAAAAAATGTTAAATTAACTCAGAACAGAGTGAACTCATATGAACCCTGAGAAAATGGTCAAACTGATTCTGTGAGTCCATTTTGACACTCCACTTTTTCCTGTGGTGTTAATACCCCAGAGAAATGCAATACTCACTCTTTAAAAGTACCAACTAAAGAAACATCTGTTACACAAATGAAGATGGAGGACAATAAAGAAGGTTTCTTTACTTAGTTATTAAAATACCTAAATAAATATATCAATTATCTTTTGTATAATGACTGGCCTGTTACAGCCTCACTTCTCTGTGGTCACTTTCCGCCCATTTTCCCTAAGAACGTGTAATGAATTAGATGAGAAGACCTGTCTCCCCTCCACCTCCGCCGCCCTCTCCTCTCATATCCACTTTTCTTTTACTCCTCTTCCTCTCTCCGTTTCCCCTCTCTCCGAAAAGAAATCCCTCACGCGTGTCCAATTGGCTCCGGCCGCCGAGCACATATCTGCACCAGCCCATAAAATTCTCCTCTTATTTCCAATTCACACGCGCGGTTTTAAATAAAGCGTCGACCGAAAGCAAATGCCACTGTAACACGGCACCGGGCGTCTCATTAGGGCCCGCCCGTCCCCGTAGCGCTGCGTTCGCTCGTAGGTGTGTGTGCGTGTGTGTGTGTACGATCCCACTGGTGGCATTAGGGGGTCCTCGCCTGGTTATGTGTCACAGTGGGGCTCTTTACGGGGCCCCGGCTGCACGGCGTCCGCACACACACACGTGCAAAGTAAATTGGGTGGATTTATATCATTGCTCCTGTAAAACTTCACCTTATACTTTTCATGGGGACATTTGTGGCACCTTTTGTGTCTGGCCTGTGCTGTTAACGGAGTTCCTTCCTCCTCCTTTGTTTTAACAGTGTTTGCTTATTGTTGTCCAAATGCTGCTTTTTATTGTCTGGCTGCTGCTTCAGACAGTAGACAAAGAAAATCGATTAAATTCACATTGTTGTTGATTATATTATTATTATTATATTGTCTAATTACTATTTATAAAATTGTATTTCCATATTTTTTTTGACATGTTTTGAAATGTACATATACTTTTATAATTATGTCTTATTTGACAGCAGTTTCTCATTTTTGCTGCTTATTTTGAATTTATTATTACATTTATATTTATACTCTCTTTTATTATAATATATTGTGATGTGTGAGCTACTGTGTCCAAATAATTTCCCTTGTGGAGCAATAAAGTTTGTCTAAGTCTAATAATAATAATAATTATCGATAAACAAATACATCAAATTGTTGTTTTTGTTGGTGGGTCAAACTTAGATGCAGAATACACACTTTACTGAACCACAAGGGAAATTATTTGGCTTCTTGTCGAATACTTAACAAAGATGTGAGTCTGGTCACTTGTACCTCCCTAAATTCAGATGGGTTTGATTGACAGGTGGATTGGCCAATCAGGTGCGTGCATGGCTCGTCCGTATTAAAACAAATACGACTGAGGAAAAGGGAAAAAAAGACGCGAGCGAAGCACAAACTCTGTTAATCTGAGGTGAGAGAAATGTTTAGTGACCAATCCTTCGTTTCACACGCGTCACTGGAATAAACAAATGTCGGACGTCCATTTTTGGGACTCGACAAAGGGAGTGGTGACCAGACTGAGGTCCCTGTACATAAAAATACTTGGACTTATGGACTGATGGACTTACCAGGCAAAGGTTAAAACAATTTGTTGTGTATTCTGGTGAAAAAGAAAAGAAAAAAAGGAAAAATGTATATCTGGGCCATGCGTTAGCCAGGCCGGTGCCACCGAGGGCTCAATTTCATTTCTCTCCAGAGACTCGGTCAGGAATCGGAAACACTCTGCGGTTCGCAAGATCCCCGGAAGTTATAGTCGGTGCACCGGCCAATCAGGGAAGAGCTGTGGAGCCCTGACGTCAAACTCGAGCGCCTCTGGGTCCTTCTGTGGCGCAGCTCAACAGTAAACAGGTCAAAATCAACGCAGACGAAGCCGTGCATTTTATTTTCCGATATCGAGGATTTAAAGCCGGAACAAAGAGAATGTTTTTAGTGAATTTTATCAAGGGGAAAGACTTTATTGCCGTTCTTCCTACGGGATTTGCTGTTGCGCCGGCGATTACTTGGACACCGCTGAGTGTTCTGGTGCATTACACACGTCACGACCAAATAGCAGCGACTGGTAAAATAAAAAAATACTCGCCTACCGTCGTCGTGAGGTCAGACCACAAAGTGAAACCGGCTGATGAATCAGACGAGAGGAAGAGGGAAAAATATGAATGTTGCTGATGATATTACTCAGCTTGGATGGGCTTTAAAAGACTGTAAAGGGTGAAGTTAACCCCGTCTCTCTCTAAATATGCCTCTCATTTTTGCGCTCCACTTCACTTGTACGACTTGATATGTGGTAATGCTGATCACTAATGTCTGCTACAGACTTCAGAACAAAGGAGCAAAATGATGCTCGAATCTTCTCATCAGCAGAGTCCGGGACACACTGACCTTTAGCTTTGTCTGAGGATAGAGACGGCAAAAGAGACGCTGATAGAAAGGATTTTAAACGTTATGAAAGAAGAGAAACTGATCAGAGCACATTTATAGACCCCCATAGCCGTCCAAAACTAGCCCGAAAGACTTGCAATACAACAGTGATGGGAAGAATACAGTGAAATTCATTTTAGTTTGATCCAATACATGATCCACACTCAGAATACTTTTACAATGAGTTGCATTTAAAATATGGTGTAAAAACATGCAAAAAAAACAACTTTTGTTTTACCGTTTTGTATGAATTTCCTCTCACTGACCGGAGAAGGAAAAACCACAACAAGAGTGACTCATTACAGTATGAAGTTTGTGGACTGTGAGATCAAGTCCTGCAAAGTTTTCATTTGATTTTAGAAAGTAAAAGTATTTTGAGCACCACCAAATGATAAAGTAACTGGAATACAGGAATACATTTACTCCACATTAGTATTCTGAATGTTTTTTCATTACATGTATTCAGTTCAAGTGGCCATACCGGCTCGTCAAAGCCTGATCCCGTCAGATCTCAGAAGCTCAGCAGGGCCTGGTCAGTACTTGGATGGGAGACACTGGGAATTCCAGGTGCCACAGGGGGGCGCCAGTGGCAAAAACTGTCGTAGTGTCCTTAGGCAAGACACTTCACCCACATTGCCTAGTATGAAAGTGGTGTGTGCGTGAGTGTTGGTGGTGGTGGTCGGAGGGGCCGATGGCGCAGATTGGCAGCCTCGCTTCCGTCAGTCTGCCCCAGGGCAGCTGTGGCTACAATAGTAGTTTACCACCACCAGGTCTGGAGTGAATGAATAATGCTCTGTAAAGTGTCTTTGAGTGTCCAGAAAAGCGCTGTATAAAACTGATGCATTATTATTATTAGTTACTTCCCAAATATTATAAAAACAATTATGAAAATCCACAAAAACTAAAAAAACACCTTTTTAATGTAAATTTAAGCGAGATTAGAAAACATTTCAACAATTTCTCCCCCAAAACCAAATGCAATGATGGTTCAAGGAAGCAAAGAGAGTAAAAAAAGAAGCATAATTCTCTCGTCGAGGGTCTGTTACCTTCTTGTGTCCATGGAGATGTCTTTATAGCTGAGAATGTTCCACAGTTTTCCTGATTCTCTTTATAATTACGTACAAATACTAAGCCGCAGACTTATTTTGCGCTCAAGAACTGCTTAATACAATATACACTGTACGTACTGGGCCAAAATATACAGTTGCACACATACACGGGGGAAAAATGCACAACTTTAAAGTGGACCTATGATGCAAAACTCAAACTTTCAGAGCTTTTAAACTTGTTTCATTTGTTGACGTCATTGCTCCAGTCCCAGTGCTGCCGACACACGCCCACTGCTCTGCACTAACTCCAATTTATTGTCTTAATCTTTTACACACGTAGGATTCAACGGCGTCTTCGCAGGCATTTCGCCATAAAGGAAAAAGGATCCGCGAGTACGGGAAGTGCCGTCGACTGCGCGGCTTTTTACGGCGATGTCGACTCCCATCGGGCACCTAATTATAACATAATGATCCATGTCTGACGCGGATTATAACCGCTGTATATAGCGACGCCGGCGCCATACGTCTTCTTTAGCGCCGAAAGTCACTTCAGGAAAAACACCGACTGAATGTTTTCACTTTCTCCAAACTTTTACCTTAAAACCTGCAGTTACCCCGTCCCCCCACAGCTCTGACCGCAGTCTCTTCAGTCACAGTGGGACTCCCCGGTTTTTCCTTTCTTAAAATTATGCCACTTTGATTCTGTGAACAAAGGCCGGTTACTATAGCGATGAAGTACAAAACCTCTCTGCACGGAGCAAAACGGTGTAAGGGACGTTCTCGCACCGTGTCCCCGTGTGTGTCGACTGCTTCTGTTTCGTTATGTTGAGGCCGAACGAGGAGGAAATTGTGCTAAATTTGTTTTCCGTGCGTGTTTTTGCTTTGCCCGGAATGTTCCAAAATATGGCATTAAATGGCCGTTAAAGGTGTTCAGTCTTGTCTTGGTTTGGTCCCAGTTTGATCCCGGATGTGGTCTTGTCCTTTTCCCCGTCCTCTCTCGCCTCTTTCTTTTTCTCTTTCCTCTCTCTCTCACTATTTCTACTGGCTCTTCACTGCTCTCTCTACCTCTCCTCTGAGGGATGAGAGATGTGAGGAGACAGTGAAGAGGGAGAGAGAGAGAGAGAGGAGGAGGGCAGGGAGGAGAAAAAGAGAGACAGAGTGAGGAGAAGGGGTTAAAGGACCAGAGAGATAGAAGAGAGGAAGAGATAAAGAGACAGAGCGAAAGAGAGAGTGACAGGAGAGAGACAGAGAGAGAGAGACAGGAGAGAGAGGAGAGAGAGAGAGACACAGAGAGAGAGAGACAGGAGAGAGAGAGAGAGAGAGAGATAGACAGGAGAGAGAGACACAGAGAGAGAGAGACGGGGGAGAGAGAGAGAGAGGAGAGAGACACAGAGAGAGACAGAAGAGAGAGAGAGACAGGAGAGAGACAGAGAGAGAGAGAGACAGGAGAGAGACAGAGAGAGAGAGAGAGAGGAGAGAGACAGGAGAGAGAGAGACACACACAGAGGAGAGAAAGCGAGAGAGAGACAGCGACAGCAGAGAGACTGTCAAATAGAGAGAGAGACAACAAGATGAGAAAGACAGGAGATAGAGAGAGCGAGAGAGCGACAGGAGAGAGAAAGAGAGAGAGACTGTAACAGTAGAGAGACAGGAGAGAGAGACAGCAACAGGAGAGAGCGAGAGGCGGAGAGAGAAAAAAAACAATGACAGAAATGAGAGCAACAGGAGAGAGACAGTCTCTCTTTCTGTCCTCCCTGCCCCCTTCCCTCTCTCTCTGTGTCCCTCTTCACTGTCTCTTCATACCTCTCTCACCCCTTCTCTTTCCTTCTCCTCTTTCTCCCTCTGCCCTCCACTCTCTCTCTCTTTGTCCCTCTTCACATCCCCTCCCCTCTCTCTCTTTACTGTCTCTGCATCTTCATCTCTCTCCTCTCTCTCTCCTCTCCTCATCTCTCCTTTCTCTCTCCTCATCTCTCCATTCTCTCTCCTCATCTCTCCATTCTCTCTCCTCATCTCTCCATTCTCTCTCCTCATCTCTCCATTCTCTCTCCTCATCTCTCCATTCTCTCTCCTCATCTCTCCATTCTCTCTCCTCATCTCTCCATTCTCTCTTTCTCGTGCTCTTTTCCGGTGGAGGCAGGTAGTGATTGCGTCGGCCGTTGTCGTGGTTACGGCGTCTGTGTGTCTTAAAAGCCGAACAGAGGCGAGTCCCGGGAGGAGCTCAGGACACTTCACCTCTCACCCCAAAACTCCTCCTCTGCACCGGTCAGAGCACCGACCCACACTGCCCGGGATTAGCAGCAGTGGTAGTAGTAGTAGTAGTAGTAGCAATAGTAGTAGTAGTAGTAGCAATAGTAGTAGTAGTAGTAGCAATAGTAGTAGTAGCAGTAGTAGTAGTAGTAGTAGCAATAGTAGTAGTAGTAGTTGTAGTAGTAGTAGCAGTAGTAGTAGTAGTAGTAGTAGTAGTAGCAGCAGTAGTAGTAGTAGTAGTAGTAGCAGCAGCAGCAGTAGTAGTAGTAGTAGTAGTAGCAGCAGCAGCAGTAGTAGTAGTAGTAGTAGTAGCAATAGTAGTAGTAGCGGTGGTAGTGGTAGTGGTAGCAGTAGTGGTAGTGGTTGTGGTAATTGGTAGCAGTGGTAGTGGTAGTAGGTAGATGATGGTAGCGGCAGTAGTAGTAGGTAGTGGTAGCGGCAGCAACGGTGGTAGGCAACAGTATGGTAGTAGTGGTTGTGGTAGTGGTAGCAGTGGTAGTAGTAGTAGTGGTAGTGATGATGGTAGTAGCGGCAGTAGTAGTAGTGATGATGATGGCATGGCAGCGGCAGTAGTGGTAGTAGTGGTAGCAATGGTAGTAGTGGTAGTAGTGGTGATGATGGTAGTGGCAATGGTGGTAGTGGCAGTGGTAGTAGCAATGGTAGTAGTAGTAGTTGTAGTGGTGGTAGCAGTGGTAGTGGTAGTAGTAGTATTAGTGGTAGCAGCGGTGGTAGTGGTAGTAGTAGTGGCAGCAACGGCAGGTAGTAGTAATTGAGTGAAGTAGCAATAGGTAGTAGGTGGCAGTGGTAGTATTAGTAGTAGCAATGGTAGTAGTGGTTGTAATAGTAGTAGCAGTGGTAGTAGTAGTAGTAGTAAGGTAGTGGCAGCAGTGGTAGTAGTGGTTGTAGTGATGTAGCAGCGGTAGTGGTGGTAGTAGTAGCAGCGGCAACGGTAGTAATTAGTAGTAGTTAGCAGCAGGCGGCAGCAGTGGTAAGCAACAGTAGTGGTTAGTAGTAGTGGTAGCAGCAGCGGTAGTAAGTGGTAGTGGTAGCAGCAGCAGGTAGTAGTAGTAGTGGCAATAGTGGTAGTAGTAGTAGTATGGTAGTAGTGGTAGCAATGGTAGTGGTAGTGGTAGTAGTAGTGGTAGTAGCAATAGTGGTAGTAGTGGTTGTGGTAGTAGTAGCAGTGGTAGTAGTAGTAGTGGTTAGTAGTGATGGCGGCAACGGTAGGTAGTAGTGGTGTAGTAGCGGCAGCAGCAGTAGTAGTAGTAGTAGTAGCAATAGTAGTAGTAGCAGTAGTAGTAGTAGTAGTAGCAATAGTAGTAGTAGTAGTTGTAATAGTAGTAGCAGTAGTAGTAGTAGTAGTAGTAGTAGTAGTAGTAGCAGCAGTAGTAGTAGTAGTTGTAGTAGTAGTAGCAGCAGCAGTAGTAGTAGTAGTAGTAGTAGCAGCAGCAGTAGTAGTAGTAGTAGTAGCAGCAGCAGCAGTAGTAGCAGCAGTAGTAGTAGTAGTAGTAGTAGCAGCAGCAGTAGTAGTAGTAGTAGTAGTAGTAGCAGCAGCAGTAGTAGTAGTAGTAGTAGCAGCAGCAGTAGTAGTAGTAGTAGTAGTAGTAGTAGTAGCAGTAGCAGTAGTAGTAGTAGTAGCAATAGTAGTAGTAGTAGCAGTAGTAGTAGTAGTAGTTGTAGTAGTAGTAGCAGTAGTAGTAGTTGTAGTAGTAGTAGCAGCAGCAGTAGTAGTAGTAGTAGTAGCAGCAGCAGCAGTAGTAGTAGTAGTAGTAGCAATAGTAGTAGTAGTAGTAGCAATAGTAGTAGTAGTAGTAGCAATGGTGGTAGTAGCAGTGATGGTGGTAGTAGTAGCAATAGTAGTAGTAGTGGTTGATGGTAGTGGTAGCTTGGTAGTAGTAGTAGTAGTGAGTATTAGTAGTGTGGCAGCGGTAGTAGTAGTGGTTGTAGTAGTGATGCAGCAACAGGTAGTAGTAGTAGTAATGTAGGCAGCAGCAGTAGTAGTAGTAGTAGCAATAGTAGTAGTAGCAGTAGTAGTAGTAGTAGTAGCAATGGTAGTAGTAGTGGTGTATTAGTAGTAGCAGTAGTAGTAGTAGTAGTAGTGGCAGCAGCAGTGGTAGTAGTGGTTGGTAGTAGTAGTAGCAGCAGCAGTAGTAGTAGTAGTAGTAGCAACGGCAGCAGTAGTAGTGGTGAAGTGATGGCAGCAGCGGCAGTAGTAGGCAGCAGTGGTAGTAGTTGGTTGTGATAGTAGTAGCAGCAGCAGTATGGTAGTAGATGATGGTAGTAGTAAGTGGCGGCAGGTGGTAGTATGGTTGTATTGGTAGTAGTAGCGGCAGCAGTAGGTAGGTAGTAGTAGTGGCAGCGGCGGGTAGTGGTGGTAGTAGTAGTAGTAGCAGTGGCAGTAGGTAGGTCGTAGTAGCAATGGTAGTAGTAGTAGCAGTGGTAGCAGCGGTAGTGGTTGTAGTGGTGGCAGCAGTGGCGGTAGTAGTAGCAGTAGCGGTGACAGTAGTGGCTGTGGTAGTGGTTGTAGTAGTAGTAGCGGCAGCGGTAGCGAGTAGTAGCAGCAGTAGGTGGCAGTGGTAGTGAGTAGTAGCGGTAGCTGGTAGTAGTGGTAGTAGCAATGGTAGGTAGTAGTAGTGGTAGTGGTGTAGCAGTGGTAGCAGCAGTGGTGGTTGTAGTAGTGGCGGCAGCAGTAGCAGTAGTAGCAGCAGTGGTAGCGGTGGTAGTGATAGGTGGCAGTGGCGGTGGTAGTGATGGTAGTAGTAGCAATAGTGGTAGTAGCGGTAGTAGTAATAGCAGTAGCGATGGTAGTAGTAGTGGTAGCAATGGTAGTGGTAGTAGTAGTGGTAGCAGTGTAGCAGCAGTAGTAGTTGTAGTATAGCAGCAGGCAACGGTAGTAGTAGTAGTAGTGGCAGCGGCAGTAGTAGCAGCAGTAGTAGTAGTAGTTGTAGTAGTAGTAGCGGCGGCGGTAGTAGTAGTGGTAGTAGTGTAGTAATGGCAGCGGTAGTAGGTAGTGGTTAGTAGTAGTAGTGGCAGCGGCAGTGGTAGTAGTAGTAGTAGCGGCAGCGGCAGGTGGTAGTAGTAGTGGTAGTGTAGCAGTAGTAGTAGGTAGTAGCAATGGTGGTAGTAGCAGTGGTAGGCAGCAGTAGTAGTTGTAGT
>CM068353.1:43262415-43314915 GCA_034769755.1 Odontamblyopus lacepedii | reverse complement strand
GTGTGTCCACGTGCAAAGTGTCGGCGTCACATATTCAGAGCTGTAGACAGAGAACGGCCACGTCAGAGCCTCACGTCTGCAAATTCAATCAGGAAAACACGTCTGAGAGACAAACGCGCCCGGAAGAGCCTCTTTTCTGTCTGTCGTCCTGCGCTCCACGCTTCCCTCGCTCTGCCCTTTCCTGTTTTTGTCTTCTACCCCCGTCTCTTTACTTCTCCCATCTCTCACCGTCCTCTTTTTGCCTCTCTCCTTCTGCCTTTCCCTTCAGAGTCCCGCACGGGTCCGGGTCCCCGCAAAACCTCAAATTTTAATGCAACGGGTGAAAAATGTTGAGGTTGTGGGATGCAGGAGAGCGCGGGTCTAATGTGCTTTACAAATTATTATTATTATTATTATTATTATTATTATTATTATCATTATTATTATTATTATTATTATTATTATTATTATTATTATTATAAATCCATAATAAAAATGTGTGTGTGTAAATGTCAAAGGGACTAGTACAGAAATTGTTGGTCAGAAAGATAAAATGTACTATGAACTTAATGTTGTATTTGTAATGTTATGTTGTGTTCCTTGTATTGTTATATTTGTGAAGCGTCTTTGAGTATCGTGAAAAGCGCTATATAAATAAAATTTATTATTATTATTATTACTAAACTGGACATTGGTTTAAGCTCAAATCTTGCAAATCAAATCTTGTAAAAAAAAAAAAAAAATTAATTAAAAAAAAAAAAAATCTTGCTAAACCTGAACATTTCAGGGTTGCACTTTAATTCAGTGTTTTTGTAGTAAAAATATACAAAATGATAACAGGGCTGTATTTTAGTGAAATGCAGAAATTCTATTGTTTTTACAAGATCATTAAATGTACTTTACTTTTATCTTTACTTTATTTACGTATCTGTATTTTATTTTATGTTATTTATTGCATGGTTAGTAGTGCAGCCATTTCTTGATGTTGTGAACCTGTTCACTCCTTTCATTTCTTTTTCCTTTAACCTTTATTTCACCAGGCAAAACATTAAGAACAGATTCTTATTTACAGTGTCGGCCGAGAACAGTTTAAGGGACAGGGGAAGAAAACAATAAACAGATTCACACATACAATAAGCAATAAATTAATGATCAGTCAATGAAATATTTACACGACTCCTTAAAAATCTGTGTTTAAATGCAGAAAGTGAAATCACAGTGTCCACATGCAGAGGGTTTTCATACGAGTTCCGATCATTTGCAAAACGAAAAGACATGAGGCCAAATGGCAATAAAACCTTTCGGATTCAGGTTTTGCCTGTACGTGCGCATTCCCAGAAAATCTCCGCCACTTTCACTTTCAAAATGAACTCCCGAGAAGCTGAAAAAAGAAGATTAGTGAGTGGACAGTATAAAGTTGTGGCCAATACGGTTCAGGTGTTGGTTTGTGTTTCCAGCGGGTCGGATCGGGAATTTTATGTCGATTCTGTCGGAAAACTGGGTGCGGATTGAGGTACGGGCGGGTACGGGCGGGTGCGGGCGGGTGCGGGCGGGTGCAGGCGGGTGCGGGCGTTTTGTCAAAATCAGGTCCGTGCAGAACCCCCTTCGATCTCTCTCTATCTATTCTTTGTATCTCTCGCTTCTCTCTCCAGCCTCTTTGTCTTTCTCCCTTCCTCTCGCTCTTCCCTATCCCTACGTTTTCTCCCTCCTTCCTCTCCCTGTCCTTCTCCCCGATCCCTCCTCCTTCTCCCCTCTCCCCTCTTTCACTCTCTCTCTCTCTCCTCTTTCCCCTCTCTCCATCACTCCTCTGTTCCTCTGGAGAGCGTTTAGGGCCTCCCCTCCTGGACTCCCGGCCGACATACTGTCTTGTGCCTGCACTAATTGGCCGGAGAAGTTTGGAGTCCGCATAGAGAAAAGAGGAGAGAGAGAGAGAGAGAAAGAAAGATGGACAGAGAGAGGAAGAGAGAGAGAGAGATAGTCAAGAATGTTTGTAGGACTAAAAGTACTTTAAAGCCATAATGGACCTATTTCCAGACAGGCGCCATTTTAAAGCCCTCCTCCTCCTCCTCTTCCTCCTCCTCCTCCTCTTTCTCCTCTTCCTCCGTCGGCCACAGCTACACTTGCACTTCACTCTAAACGTGTAGAGTTCAAGGAGGGCGAAGGAAGCCGCAAATTACAGCCTAAAATCGTGCGACCTCAAAACAATTCGATTACAGTTTTATTTGGGACCTTTGAACAGATAAAAAAAAAAAAAAATCACATAATTGTTGTTTTTCTCCAAAATTGAGTTGAAATAACGTCGCAAATGCTCCAAATTCAACACACTGACGTGGTTTTGTGTTGTCTCCATAAATTTGGGAAGCTGCATTTGACCCATTCTTCAGTGTTTCTGGGGTAATCTGTCAGTGGCAGAACGTGCAAACTCATCTTAAGTCCTATTCACACAGGATAAGTACAGCCTGGGGACGGCTGGTGATTTGCAAATTCCCTCCGCACTGTGTTTCCTGCAGCACATTCGCACGGGATAAACGAAGTCCGTAAATGACTCTATTTTAGTGAAATTACGACCGGATGTGTCGTAGCATCACATCCGTTTCTATCTCTTTCGCGCTGCTAAGTAAGTACATTAATAAAGTCTAATAAATGAACCTTTATTGCTGCACACATGCACATGAGAATCGTCTCTCCTCTTGGATCTCTCGCTCTTTTTGTGGATCAGTTTCCATGTGGAGGCTGTGAGGCTGTGTTATAATTTACCCCTAAAAAGCTCAAAACTGCAAATCAAAATTCCTACCGCAGCCTCCGTTACTCAAGCCGGAAAGAGATATAAAAGGCGCAGAGTGATATAAAATGATATATAGAGAAAAGACCACGGAAATAAAAGGAATCGACAGAAAAGACACAATTACAACAACAAACACTGAGCTGCAGATTCACACGGGACGAGTTTTATCACCGGACGTCTGTGTTTGGTGAAATATCGTAGGGAATTTGCGGCGGAATTTTTACTTTGCAAATTACAGACGTGGAGCATTCGCACGGGATTAAGATCTCAGACGTCCTCCACAATTATTACAAATCACCAAAGGTCCAGAGGTAAAACTGTGAATAGGCTTTAGAGGCCTTGACAACCTGAGGCCTGTGATATGTATTTGTGTGTGTGATTCCTCCCTCGTCCAGGTTGGATCCAGAGCAAAATTACAATTATTTCTGCCAAATGGACAAAAAAACAAACAAATTTCAAGTTTTTTGCCATATTTTTTACCGTTTTATTTTATTTTAGAATCATTATTATACAAATTGGTGATCAAAATCAGCTCTTTTACTGATATTTTGTGAGAATTTAACGCTTTACATTATTTTGTTTTTTTAGTTCATTAAAAATACTAATTTATTGATGTTTTTTTGCTCTGATATTTAATTTTTTTCTTTAAAAGGAGATATTTTAGTTTAGTTTAGTTCATATTTAGATCCCCATGATACTTATTAACATGTTTTGTAAGTTTAATGTCGTGTTTATGACTCTCCCCGTCCTTTGCTCCTCGTGCTAAGTCACTCCCCCTTCAGAGCGCTATCACAGCACGATCAATGCATTCAGTTTTCTATTCTTTTGTACTTTTGTGGAGAATTGTCGTGTGGTTGAGCATTGAGCAGAATCTAACCGTAAAAAGGGTAAGAATAGGTCTCTAAATTACTCAGACATGCATGGACGACACCTAAAACCTCTTCAGGCTGGTTTTCGATGAGAGAACATCATTATAACATGGTAGAAAGCCAAAAAAAACTTTACTTTTCATAACTATTTCGTCTGCTGGTCGGTGGATCAAAGTCATCCTGATTCTAATAAAGGAAACTGATGGAGAGGTAACGGCAGTGAAAATAGAACACTCTATTGGATATTACTGGATATAGAAGTTTCCACAGAGACATTTGAGCTCACAGAATGCTGCCTCTAACTCATCACATCATAAGACACAACCTATTCAGGCTTAATATCCCACAGGAAGTGAGACATTTGCCAGACACTCGTCTTATTTTTACATTTCTATGGGTTCATTTCTCATCTGATCTCTAAAGCTAAGCAGGCTCACACATAAGTAGTTTGTCGGATCACTACTTTGCACTTCTGCCTGAGTAATTTAGTTTGATTAACCTGACTTGAGCACGATTTTGGCTGCTCTACCTCTGGGAGATCAGTGGGAACATGAGGTACCGCAGTGGGGTAGCAGTGGCTCTAATGAAACCTGGGATTGTGTTCTTAGGCAAGACACGTCACCCGGCTTACAAAATGCATGTGTTTTTGGAGTGATTGGTGATGGCACAGATTGGCATTACATTTTTATACTATCCCTGCTTAGTTTTCCATTTCCGTTATGACGAGTTATACAGTATATCTGAAATTATTCAGTACTGTTTGGACATAGGACGCCAAAACTGGACACGCTGTTTCATTCACACATTTGAGTAATGCTGGTTTATTCGTCTGTCTACACGTCCAAAGCTCAAAATGCTCCGTCCCACCTCGTGATGTAGTTGTAGTTTTCAAGTTAACAGCGACGTTTTACGAGCCTGATTCATCAGCCGGTTTCACTTGGTGGAAACCGTCTGACCTCGCAGCATTTGGATTCGTTCGCTCGACGGTAGGCGGGTGTGTTTTTATTTAACCAACTGCTGCTATGCACCGGAACTCAGTCCAAGTAATTGCAGCACAACAGCAAATCCCGTAGGAAGAAGGGCCATAACATGTTTCCCCTTGATCAAATTCACCAAACATTCTCTTTATTCCGCCTTTAAATCCTCGATGTCGGGAATCGTTGCCAACACAAAATGTACGTCTTTGTCTACATCCATCTCGACGCTTTGTTTACTGTTGAGCTGCACCACAAAAGGACCCAGAGGCGCTTGAGTTTGACGTCAGGGCTTCACAGCTCTTCCCTGATTGGCCGGTGCGCCGACTACAACTTCCGAGGTTCTTGTAAACCCTCGAGTGTTTCTGATTCCTGATCGAGTCGCTGGAGAGAAATGAACTTGAGCAGAGGCACTCGATGGCACCAGCCTGGCTAATTGACGCATGGACTTTTACCTTTAGTTCAGTAGAAATGGTCAATTCCAGGGCTGAAATCTTCCAAATCTACTGAAGGTGTATGGGGTTTAAAGCCACAGTGGAGCACTTCCTGTATTACCGCATGACGTCACAGAAGAACTCAACCTAAACATGCAGGATTTGTGCGTTAAACGTGTGAATGAAGCCAAACACAACTCCAGGTTTTTAATGAGAACAACCGTATACCATAGATCAGAAAATAGTGTGATACGGGCCCTCTAAAAATCACGATACTGAACGCGCTTTTGGTGTCTTGAATGTCCACTGTTTTATTTCTGGCTCCACTTTTTGTTTGGCTTCGTCTCTGTATGGATATGTCATAATTAGATCCGTGCTTGCTTTGAACCATCTCTGCTCTCGCACGTTATTAACTGAAGATAAAGCTCTGGACCGTTCCCGAAGACTCGATGGTGTTTCGCTCGGTCCGATCGTCCCTCCTGTGCACTTGTGGACAGGCTGATTTCACATGCGGTGATTATTACAGTGGGGAGGGCTGGGAATACCTCTGATTGGAGCCTGCCGAGTAAATGGACGGTCCCAACACCCCACGGCGCTCCCTGGTGGCGGATAAATTAGACTGATTGAACACCTCAGTAAGTGGCCACGTGCACTGCTCCCCCCCCCGCCCGCCCGGCTCGTGCACGCCCACATGCGCGGTCACGTGCACGCCCGGCTGTCACTCATAGACACCATCATAAGAGCCTCACGCGATCAATTTTTGCACATCAGCTTTGGTATTGATCAGGCTGTTGCTGCTCCGGTCCCAGGCCATGGCCTTTCAATTAACACTGCAACGAGATGGAAAGAGAGGTGTTTAAACCAAAGGCGGCTTTATAATGCACTTCTTTGGATACGTTTATTTATTTTGCATTATTCAGTTTTGTAGTCGCAGCTGTCCCGAGGCTGACTGACAATCTGCATAAACAAAAATTTGGACCCGCAGTAAATAAATGCACTCCACATATTCATTCATTGGTTTCATCACTTCTGAGGACTTTTGCCCTCTTACAATCCCACGCAAAAGTTTTAACACACTTTAGTTTTTCTCGGCAAAGGGTAGAGTTCAATTTGTCAACTGGACGAGAGTTTTAGGTAGAAGACGTTTCGCTGCTCATCCAAGCTGCTTCTTCAGTTCCGTTTCAGTTTCAGTTTTCACCTTTATTTGGTAAAGCGTCTCATTTTCTATAGTGTTTTTCCACCCCCAATTAGCTCAAAGCGCTTTACATCAAGGAACCACTCACCCATTCACTCACTCATGCACACAAAAATTTCCCTGAATATTTCCATTGCTCGTTTTCACTGAAGATATCAAAACAGTGAAGACTTTTGGAACGCACTGAACCAAAAAGGGTGAAATGACAGAATAGTCGCCCTTTGCTGTGATCACTGCTTCACACACCCTTGTCACTCCACAAGGCGCTGTACCTGTGAAGTGGAAACCATTTAAGGTGACTTCAGCAAGAAGCTCACTGAGAGAAGGCCAAGGGTTTGCAGCACAACCAACAAAGAAATGGGCAGTTACTGTGATTTGTTTTGTTTTGTTTTTTTTGTACTTTTACATAATTCCATATATCTTGCACCATATATCTGATTTCTCCTGTATATAACAACAACTTGAAAACTTTTGACTGTTAAAGACACAATATTTTGATGAGCAGTTGTCCATAGGCGATTATCACAACGGCAGGAAGTGCCACGATGTCGAGTCAAGCAGCTTCCGGTCAGTGCTTTTCTGTGGCCAAATCCCTGTGGAAAAGTGTCACATATTTTTGAGCAGCTTCATAAATCTGCCCCAACACCAAATCTTCATCCAACAAGGAACAAAGAACAGATTCTGTCTATGAAGAATTTATCCACAACGATCAAGGGAAGAAAGATGAAAACTTAAAGGAAACAACAACGACTGAGCAAAACTAACGTTGTGGTCGTGAATAAAACATAAATAACTTGTTCACTCAGACTGATTTGTAGAATTAAAATTAGAAGTACATTTTGTGATGTAGATATATTAGCACAGACTGAGAGATTTGTGCAGTTTAAATGCTATAGATTTTCACAGATTAAATGTCGACCATTTAAACTGCACAAATCTCTCAGTCTGTGTTAATATCAACATCACAAAGTCGATTTTTAATTTTAATTCTAGAGTCAGTCTGAGTGAACAAGTTATTTCTGTTTTATTCACGACCATAACATTAGTTTTGCTCAGTCATTGTTTGCCTTAAGTTTTCGTCTTTCTTCCCTCGATCGTTGTGGATAAATTCTTCATGGACAGAATCTGTTCTTTGTTCCTTGTTGGATGAAGATTTGGTGTTGGGGCAGATTTATGAAGCTGCTCAAAAATATGACACATGTTTCCACAGTATTTTGCCGTAGAAAAAGGTCCGGAAGTTGCACGAATTAACATTGTGGCACTTCCTGCCGCTGTGATAATATCTTACGGATATGAAAACGACTTTTATTTGAAACCCAAAGATAGAAAAGATGTCTTGCTCAATGCCACAACAAAGACTGAATGAGCGACAGGAAAATCGCTCTACCACAGTCCCCAGAACACAAGATAAATGAAGCTATTCATTTATTTATTATATCATATCCCAGGTGTATTCCAAATGTTCAAATGTGCAACTTCTGAAAAGTGTAAGAGTTCACCTCTTTAATTGAACTGATAAATGCCATGTTTGAAAAATGGACGTGATTTGAATCACTCGGGGGAAAAGGCCCGACTCCACGACGGGCCCGACGTGACCCAAATCAAACACAAAACCCAGAGCAATGTAATGGCGTCATTTATCTGAGACTGGTAACATTTACTGTATGACACTTGTGCACATACTGAACATTTAATGAGGCGTTTTTGGACTCAAACTGGAAAATCTCCCTTGAAAAAGACAAGATAGTTGGTTTAATTGGACAAAATTGCAAACATAAGAATTAGATAATCATTGCTAGAATTAGACAATTTTGCAATTAGCTCATTTCAAATATGTGGGGTTTCTGGAGTTCGCTTTGTGCTTTGAGAGTTGGGGGTTAAATCCCTGCTCTGTCCTTGAGCTAAACGTGTGAATGAGTAATATTGATCCCAGTCTTTCAGCTAAAATATCAGCAGTATAAAATTGACCCACTGTGCACTGTCCCTCGCTGCACGCTGGTCCCGTCTCCTTCAGCTCAGTGATTATTTTCTTCACCATGTGGTTTTGTTCGGCCTTGTTTCCTCTTGTCAAAAATCAGCACTTGGCCCTCGACTTTGGGCCTGGAGCCAACAGCCCTGCCCCATAAAAATTCCATCTTTTTTTTACGGAAACAGCGGTGACACATCATTTTCCTACTAGGCAAGGTGGGTGAAAATTCGCCTTAGGACACAACAACAGAGCGGGAATCGATCAGAGCGGGAATCGATCCTCCGACCTTCACGTTGGGGACCACTGCTCTGTGGAGCCACGGTCGCCCAGACTGTTTGTGCTGATTTCCTGAAATTTTATAAACCACAATTTCACTGCAATAAGAAATATCCCTGTAAGGTAAAAAGATTTAAAGGGGAACTCCGGCACGTTTGAAGCTAATTGGGCACTTTTTTAACTTCCACGTAAAACACCAATTTGCTTCACACTGAAGAAGCTTAACAGCACTTTCTGACCCATTTTAAAACAAAGCCACGAGTCTAACAAACAAAACGCTCTGCCTGGTTCACTCATTAGTGTCTGGAAACGTTAGAAAACAACTTTATAAGCACCTCACACTTCCCTCTGCTGATTTCCCACTGCACAGGCCAAAGCCCAAAAGACTCAATTGCCGACGTCGTTTCTAATTCCATTTATTTACAAGTGAATTATAGATTTTGAAAAATCCTTTAAAAAAAATACATTCCCGAACCATTTTCTTTCAGTTTCTCTTTTTCTTCACCATCAGTAGTCGATCTTCACCTGTTGCTTTCCGCTGGAGTCGGCAATCGAGTCTTTTGGGCTTTGGCCTGTGCAGCGGGAAATCAACAAAGGCAATGCTAAGGCTGCTTATAAAGTTGTTTTCTAACGTTTCCAGACACTAATGAGTGAATCAGGCAGAGCGTTTTGTTTGTTAGACTCGTGGTTATGTTGTCAGATGGGTTAAAGTGGTGTTAAGCTTCTTCACTGTGCACATTGGCGCTGTACGTGGAAGTTCAGAACTTGCCCAGTTCTCTATGCTCACTTATTGCCTTATTATCCGCCGAGGAAACACTGATCTGTGCCGTTTTTTGTCTTCTGACAGAATTCCACCACCTCTAGCGACGGACTTTAGCTTCAAATGTGCCGGAGTTCAGCTTTAAATTAAGAACATTTTACTTTATTTGAGCAAATGGAATAAGTGTGTTTTTCTTAATTCAGGCGACATTAGATTCTGTTTCTTATTTTAAATGCAAAGTGTTGTTGTTTTTCTTAAGTGTAGCAAGATGTATTTTCATATTTAAGTACAAAAAGTAAATTCAATTAACCATAACTTGCCTAGATTTTAGTTTTTGACGTGTTTGTGTAAGTGCAAAAGTGTAAGTTTTAATGTGTTTTTTTGGACTGAAAACCGCGTGTTAGGAACATTCATCACCACGTATCCTTCAAATTCTTGCGCTATGAAAAAGTCTGAGTATGAGGAGAAATAAACCTGCAATATATTTCTTGAAAAGCAGGTTTGAAGTATAGGCAAGGCTGTTGAGCTTGGTCAGAAGTACCTTAGTGCAGTTTTACCTCAGACGGTTGAAGTGCCTGTCATCTAACCTCACCGAAGAAGCCATTTCAGATTTGTACGTCTGTAAGTGTCTAAGTTTGTCCATATGGGCATGTGGGCACGACTGTTTTAGCTGGGAGAATATGGGCGAGCGTCTGTGCACCGGGCTCCCTGTCAGGCTGCCTCACAGGTGGAGTCTCAGTCTGAGCGCGAGAAAGTAACAAACACCAAATGTACACGAGTATGTTTAGACCGGAGAAGAGCGAGTTCACCACAAGTACTGACAGAATCAAAACTGTGTGTGAAATGTGAATAATGACGAGGGGGAAAAACACGTTAAAGTGGAACCATAGACGGTATAGTCGCCTCCAGCTCCCTCGACTCTGCAGGCTCCTAATTTTGCTCTTAAAATGTTCGTATTATAACTTGGTTTACACGATCCCGGTGGTTTTATTTTCCTATTTTGTCCGTACTTCAGTTCCTAATCCTAACATGGAACTGCGAGCGTCCGTGAGCTTCATTTGATTGGACGACGTCACGGTCCCATAGTCTTTATACGGTCTGTGAGTGGAACTAATCACTTAAACTCCTCCAACAATCACATTTCAAATAGAACGGCTAACTTGGGAAATACCCGGAGGACTGAAGCGTGAGAGTGATGTATGCACATATGTACATGCATGAAAATATGTGTGGAAATGAATGTGCAAAAGTTTAGGCAGGTGTGCAATGCTGTAAACAAAGAAACGCTTTCAAAAATGTAAATAATGATCGTTTTTTTATCAATTTACAAAATGCAAAGTGAGCGAACAAAAGAAAAAGCCAAAGTCATTAAGAACTCAACATCAGGGAGTGAGTCTGATTCCATGAAGAGGCAGAAGGACGTGAGGAAGCTCCATCCACACAAGAGCTGAGCTTAGTTCTTTTTTGTTTTTTATTTTTTTTATTTTTTTTATTTATAAGGACCGTATACAAATTACATTATGCACAGGGCAAATATGCTTGTATCAGATTATAGCTTTCAAGCTAATTTCCATCCGCAGGCCTCGGTTTACACAGAAAATAAAAATAAAAAACATGTTTGGAACAAAATACCAGCCAAGTTCCTTCAAAAACTGTGTGCAAGTTTACCTAGAAGAACTGAGGCTCTTCCGAAGGCAAAGCTCACACCAAATACTGATCTGATTTACATTTCTCTTTTGTTCATTCACTGCATTCTGTTGATTGATGAAAATAATGGTCAACACTTCCATTTTTAAAGGCATTTCTAGTTTATAGCGTTTTTTCCACACCTGCCTATAACTTTTGCACTGGACTGTGTAAGATCACCTCTTTATATTCTTGATTTTCGTCCTTTTTTAATGTATAATGTATTGATTGATATAACTGCACTGGAGGAGTAAATAAAAAAGAGAAAAATTAAAGAAGAGGAGACAAAAAAAATCTCTTATTTACTTAAAATATGAACAGAAAACTCGCTAAAAATGAAGGTTGGTGGTCTGGTTCCGAGCGCCTTCCTGTGTCGAGGGTGTAGAGCTGAGAAAGAAAACGTGTTTGTGATCAGAAACACCACCGTATTCAGGGCAGTGTTGTGTGATGTCACTTTGTACTTAAAAATAGCAGTGGTAACTTATTTTTTTATTCTCTTTATTGAATGTTTCCATAAATCAAGCACACATGTAGATTATACAATATCACAAAGATTATAAAACAAAACAAACAAAAGAAAAATGGAGGATTCTTCTTCATATCTTTTTCAGCTCAGTTTTTACACCTTTGTAAAGTGGTAGAAATCTATAAAAGGCTGAATAGAAGAAAATGTTCTCAGATCTTATTTGTTTTTCAAATTTTATATGTTTCATAACAACTTTCAATGAGATGTTTTTTGTTTCCAGTTCAGTCAGATTAGTCTGTGTGCAAAAAGCTTCACAAAACGTAACATTGATTTGAGGGTTTGATAGTTCAGCAGCTGCAGACTTCACTCCACAGAGAGCAAGTATTTGATCTGGACACAATATCAAATATGTTTTTTACAATATAATGCAACTGGACAGTTCCAGAACACGTGTGTTAGTGAAGTCAGCTGCTGTTTACATCGGTCACATAAAGGATGAACAGAAGAAAACATTTTTGACTGTCTGAGGTTTGATAAATGCAGTCTATGCCACACTTTAAACTGTATAAAATCAAGTCTATTACAAACAGAGGAGGAGTCCACGTTCTCTTCAGCTTTTAGTTATGAGCACAAGTCCTTCTGTTCTCACTTTTTTGACCGGAAAGCTGCAAATGGACCTGGTTTACTCCACAGGCCGCCGCACACTACAGGAGAATTTTCCCGATTTTGGCTGCGATTTCTTCCCCCTGAGTTCGGGGAGGTGTGACCCGACGTTTGTCTTCGTGTGCGATTCTGAAGCCGCTGCTCCTCGTGTGTGGAGTCAGTGTCGGATCAGAACCACCGAACATCAACAACGCGACGGAAACAGACGATAAAACAGAACAGAGGAGTGACGAACACAGAGATGCAAAATACAAACTCAGGATACAGCGAAAATAAAGACTTTATTACTCACCTGATGTAAAGTTGTAAATTTAAAGTGCAGCGTCTCATCCACATTATCCATAGAAATTGTCCTCCACAAATAATGACATCCAGTCCACAAAACCGCGCTGTTAATCCAGTTTGTGGTGTTCTTTAAAAGTAAAAAGACGGTGTTTCCTGTGCGTTTGTTTACATCTACGTAGCGTGTCGTGAAGCTGCAGGTTAGCGATGACTCCGCTTCCTGTGGACTTTATCGCCAATGTTTTATACTTTTAAAAATCCTGTATCTGAAGTATTGCACCACATTTCACAAATAATAATAATAACACAGTTTTGACTTGTACCTAAACTCGAAGTGCAGAGTCTGATCTTTTGAACACTTAAGACTCTCAAAGTGGTTTTACTGTCGACGGGAAACAGGAACCACGATCGCGCTCACAACTTTATATCCTGTGGTCTGCAGACAGATCCCGCTGCATCTTTGCGATCAGAGATTTTTAGTCTCTATAAGTTTCTCCTCGTGTCTGTGGTGTTTGCGCATTTTTTCGCACGTTTAAAAATCGTTTAAGACCGAAAAATCCTGTAGTGCACATGTGTCAAACATGCGGCCCGGGGGCCAGATCCGGCCCTCCAAGACCTTTAATCTGGCCCTCGGCTGATTTTTCTATTAAAATACTTAACATTTTCAGATTTTTCGATTAATTTTCTGCACCATTTAGCATAGCAGCGTCTCCGGCGTTTCTGTACGTTGCGACTCCCACCAGAGCAGCACAAATGAAGACTTTCCTCTTTCCAAACCCTCTTAAAGGACGATCGTTTTGACTGTCGACCGTGACCCTCATCAGCAAAATGTCAAAAAATGAGAAAAGCAGATGCTGAGTTCAGGATTTCCCAAGAAAAATAGTCTAATTCTTATTTGTTGACAGAGGTGAATGGGAAATCTGTGCTCAGTGTGTTTGGAACAAGTGGCGTTGCTCGAGGAATATAATCTTAAACACCACTACGAGACACGGAGAAAAATACAATAACTTGAAGAGAGAACTGAGTTTTCTGATCCGGCCCTTTTGGGATCAAAGTAGGCTGCATACGGCCCCCGGACCAAAATGAGTTTGACACCCCTGCTGTAGTGTGCAGTGGCCTTAAAGGACTGGCTATTTAAATTTGAAAAACGCTGAATTGATAACAGTCACTAACCTTCACTATTTTATCGTCGTCTCCTTTTGCGTCCATAACCTTAAAGAACTTGTCTGACGCGTCTGTTCGGATGTGTTGAAATCCAGTCTTCTGTCCTTTTACCGCACACACACACACACAGATGAGGTCGCCTGGAGGCTTTGTTCGGTGGTCAAGGTGAAATGTATAAGCCTCCGTTTATGTTTCCACAATAAAGACGTCGGAGAAAAGATTCTGCAGTTGTCGCGTTCGGCGGTTTCGTGTCGAACTGAAACAAATGTGCACGGAGGGAAAGCACTCAAACTATTATAACTGTATTCTGTGGGCTTCAAAAGGACTGACGCGCGGCTGGAAAACGGTGGGCAGGTGCAGACGGGGACGCATGTGGAGAGCGGTAAATGCAGATCAAAGCATTGACTTCAACTGTTTCATACGCAGATGCTCTTATTATTTATATATAGAGCCGCACTTAGTTACTTATTTGCGTTATTGTTTCATAAAATTTTCAGTTACAATTTTGAGTGCAGATTTGTCATTTGAATTTCTCCCTATTTCATTTACTTTATGCAGAAAAAAGCATGTTTGAATTGTTTGTTTTTTTTATTCTGAATTCCAGGTGAGTAGATGTTTATATTTTAAAAGTCTTGAAAAATTCAGAATATAAAATAAATCGTACGGTCGTCTTGTCTGCATGGAGATGTTACTGCTTTGCCTGGAATGTTCCGTGGTATGACATTAAACATACCCATCGGGCATTTATTCATTACTGTTGTTTCTATTGCTCAAAAATACTATAGTTCCTTCTGTGAACAGGGGCGACTCTCCACAGATCTGAGCTGTAATGTAGTGTAGTGCTGTCACCCGCTTGTTTCTCTTATGATAGACAGGTTTAGTTTACACTGTGGAACATTCTAGACAAAGCAGTAACATCTCCATGGAGACGAGCAGGTGCCAGACCCTCCACCAAAATGTTACACAGTGAACCTTTAAATATTCAGCACAAATATGATCGAGTCTTCAAATTCAACAGTCCAAATTTAGAGTTAAACATTTGCAGTGACAGTTTTGCAGCAAAGATCCAAGATGAACCAGTCGGCAGAAAACAAATGAAAATTCAGACTGAAATAATAATAATAATAATAATAATAATAATAATAATTCAAACATGTTTTTTTTTCAGATTTAACCCTTTCAGCCTGATGATATTGTACACGATACCTGGAAACATGTTTTATGTAAACGTGCATAACTTTCCGAGCATATTTCCGACATTATCCTAACTCTCGGTGCCTGATGACGTGAGCAAAACGAGTGTCCAATAGGAACTTTGTTTTCCCCAAACTCATGCGCTCCGTCCATTTTGATCGAGCCAAACTTTGCCAAAGAGTGAAGTGAGTCAAGATGGTCGACTCCTCTGACTGTGTGTGTTTATAACGAGGGAAAAAGTCGCTCTAAGTGGAGTTAATTCTCACACACATGGAAAATGACACATCTTGGTGTGTGTAATTGTGCATCTCTTTGTATTAAGGTTTATTTCACTCAAAATGAACAAATCCAAATGTAATAAACACCACAGAAATGCATAAAAGTGCTGTGGCTCTGGCCCTGGACCTGACACGAGCACCAGAAAGTAATGGGGCATTTTTAGTTTACTTACAGACTTGATATTTTGCACTTTTGTAGCTAAGGCCCTAAGTTAAGCATTTTTTCCCCCAAAAAACGTGTTTATACATATTTGCTGTCTGCTTCGTATGAAAGAGTATGATTTTTTTCTGGTCCTGTAGCTTTTATCACAGCCATATGACACAAATACAGCAGCAGATTGTGAAATAGCAGGATGTATAACACTTCATTAGGGGGTGGAGGGGGTTTTCATAGCAAGATTTAGGAAAAAAATCAAAAATCCAAATATAATAAAATGGCTCTTAGATCTTGAAGGGTGTTAAACATTCACAGTGAGAAAATAGTTTAGTTTGAAAATACAAAATGTTCTTTTAAGAGCTTTTAAAAATAAACGTAATGGTTTCCCTCCTATGATGAACTCATAAATTTTGAGTGATTCAGGCTCGTCCTTCCTTATCCACCTGCATTGGCCAATGTTCTGAAAATTTGGTATTTCCACAAAGGATTAAATGAGGTTAAACCCCAACAGAATGCATAGTCTTGTGTCTTCGGGCAAGGCATTTCAGTTTTAGCCACTAACCGTCTCCTAATGTATGAAGACGGATAAATTCGAGCAGGTGTCTTTTGAAAGAAATGTTCCAGACGCCAACGAAATATAATCCTTTGTTTTTAGCATTTGTCTCAGTGCCTTTTCCATATTGTAATTAATTAAACAAAAACAGAGTCTGGCCCATCTGAACATTCTTGTACTTTCTCTTAATTCTAATTCGGTCCAGACTTGATGAGCAGATGGAGCTTGGCAGTTGTCATATGGAGCAGTTGTTTTAAATGCCCCCATTTTGCCCCGCTCTCCCTCAAACAGGTGCTGGTGACAGACATAACAATAAAATAAATCATTTTACTTTGCAAATCTGTCATGCTGTTTTGTTTTTTTCCCCATTTAATCGTGACATTTTTAACAAATCTTTATTTTATTATTATTTTTTTCTCGTTCTTTCTCAGTGGAATTTTCAGTGAGGTTTAACGCTAAATCCCAGGAAAACACAAGCCTTATCTTAAGTTAATGCCGCACTATGTAACTTTTTGGGTGGGATCTGTCACTGCTCTGCCTGGAATGTTCCACACTAAGGCTTTAAACAGCTCGTCCTTACATTTATTTAATTACAGGTGCTTTTATTGCCCAAAAAAGAGGGATTCAGACTGTGGTCGCCTTTCCACAGAAACCACCCAGACAAAGCAATAACATCTCCATGGAGAAAAGCACTGGATGGACCCTCCACCAGAAAAGTTACACAATGCACCTTTAACTATAACATAAAAAAGACAAAACGTAAAAGTGGGAGTTGCTAAAATGGTCACAAAGAGCTTTACATCAAAGAACCAGTCACCCATTCACGTGCACATTCATACACCAGTGCACGCAGACACTGGAGGTGGGGGAAGTCTGTGGGAGCTGAAATCGCTCCGCCAACCTGTGGGTCTGTGGATTTAACTGCTCAGCCCAACCCTGTTTTTGTGGAGAGCGGGATTCGAACCGCTGACCTTCAGATCCGAGCACCGGCTGAGCTCCTCCCGGCTGCTGTTTCGTTCACTTCGCTTTGTTAGAGCGATTCCCAGTTCTGATCAGAAGGAACGTTTCTTTCAGTTCTGATACTGTAGTGTAAATAGGAAAGAAAAAAAAAAAGTTATATTCATGAACTCTAAAGGGACAAATTAGTCAAATTTGTTTAGATTTTACACAGTGATAAACTATGAAAGGCCTCAGTAATTACGTCATTTAAAGATCCTGCACAAAATGGACTCGTGAGCTTTTTTGGCGGCACAGTGGCTGAGTGGCTAGCACTCATGCCTCACAGCAAGAAGGCTGCAGGTTCGATCCCCGGGTCACCCGGACCTTTCTGTGTAGAGTTTGCATGTTCTCCCCATGTCTGGATGGGTTTCCTCCGGGCACTCCGGGTTCCCCCATCAACCCAAAACATGCACTGTAGGTGTGAAAGTTGTGTGATTGAGTGATGGTGGTGGTCAGAGGGACCGTTGGCGCCGGTTGGCCTGGCAGCCGCGCCTCCGTCAGTCTGCCCCAGGGCAGCTGTGGCTATAACAGTAGTTTACCACCACCGGGTCTGGAGTGAATGAAGAATACTCTGTAAATAATCCTCTGTAAAAGTGTCTTTGTGGCATATGTCTGTGAAAAGTGCTATATAAAACACTTTAATGTTAGACTGTTGTTAACTCGTCTAAAACAGACCTGGAGCCGTGGTTTTGTTTTATTCACATGTTTACATGAGTAACTGACATTGTGTGAAGAAGAAGTTTACTGATAAGTGTACGAGGTGGGGAGAAGATGGCTGGGCTGAGACTCGTGGGTGGGGGCTTCTGTGAAATCGAGGTGTGGTCGAATTGAGCTCCTGTCTACGTCTCCACAGTGGGGAGTGGTGACGAGTCGGGCGCAAACGAAACGGCTCTTTGAAGTCAGTGACGGGAGCCGGCTCCTTATTGGGAGACATGTTTTGTTTTTTTGTTTTTCTCACTCTCTCTCTCACACGGGAGTTACAGGATCTGACCACATCGGCGCTGTTTTTTTTTTTCAGCGCTTATGCTGTATGCAAATTAGCCATGCGGTTTTAAGTTTTGTTTCTGTAAAATGTAAACAAATGTGCGCAAAGCTGCATTAAACACATTATAACTCAATGTAAATTTTGAGCGGAGTATTGGAAATGTCTGTAGAGCAGTGATAGAAAGGACCATTTATTTTTTACACTGGAGTGAATAAATAAAAGGATATTTACATTTTTTACATTAGTAATTCATTTTGTGCATAGTTTTATACTGTGTTGTTGATAATAAATTAATTAAAGCAAAAAAAAACAACCTAAAGAGCCACTTGGGAGCCAAAAGATCCGGCTCTTTTTAGTTTTTTCCTCTAAAACGAGCCGGAATTCCCATCACCAGTGAGGAGTTTTCAAGTGAACATCTACATTTTACCTTTTAGTTCAGGAGAAATGGGCAAATCCAGGTCTGAAATCATCCAAATGACTCTAGAGAAAGTGCACGGAGTTTAAAAACACAGTGGAGCACTTCTTGTATCACTACATGGCATCGCGAGGTGGTGGAACAGAGTTTTCAGTTTGAGAGGAGAAAATATAATCAGTATACAGGGTTTGTGTGTTAAACGTGTGTGAATGAAGCAAAACACAACTCTATAAGTCTGTTTGTGATGAGGAAACGACATTAAAACGTAGATCAGAAAAGAAAGTATCTGTAGGCTTCATAAAGGCCTCACAGAAAACATCAGCTCCTCCACAGCAGGTACGGCGCGGGCTGTAGTGTGTAAGCGTAGTGCATAGATACATATGAGAGTACGGGGTGTTATAAATAGTGTTCCTTCAGTGTGCGTTTGCATGTGCTGCGTGCTCTGCTCACACAGGACGAGCCGTGTGCAGAAGTGTCTTGTGTTTAACGTGTGAATGCACAAACCGGTGATGTCAATGGGAACTGAGTGAGAGCTACTCCAATGAGGAAGCACAATATTTCCACACACGACGATTCACGAGAGCAACTGCGCGGCGACGCACGTGTTACTCTTACTCACGGCGCGTTAAATAAAAGTGTACATGACATGTTCGTTATTGGGGGTTTTATTGCACATGTTTAACACACAAACCCGGCATATTTAGGCTGTGTTCTTCTCTCAAACGGGAAACACTGCATCACAAACCAGGAAGACGTTCGGAAAGATGCGATGACGGCTTCCGGTGTAGCTCCCGACACTGGGATCGCTGACCGACGATTGAAGTGAATGTGATGGTTGGAGAAATGAAGTCTGCAGACGTATGTGCTGTTTGGAATCCTCATTTCTTCTAGTCGCTGTACCCAGTGCGCTCGGAGTCGTGCGTCGGTGGGGAAATGACGAAAACTGAGGAATCGGTTGTGATTGTTGATTAACCGAACATAACGGAACGCTACAGTGACATTTAGACGAAGAAAACTGAACCATTTTCTGATTTTTCCGAGATTTTGTCAGACTTACTATCGCGAACAGAGCCCGCCGGGAGCTGTCGTCGCATCTTCCCAAACGTCTTCCTGGTTTGCGTGGTAAGCACGAATAGGGGGTGTTCCCAATCTTTTCATGACATCACAAGGTGGAACAGAGCATTTTGAGTTTGGAGATGACAGACTAAGCTTTACTCAAACATGTGTAAATGAAACAAAAAACAACAACTTTGAGACGAGAGCATTTTCCGTACATATAACTGGACTGAGTGAGAGTGACGTCTCCACAGCGTCGCTCAAACGAGGCTCCTGTTGCCACGGTTACAGGAGTGAATCTGGAGCCAGGTCCATATTTGGAAATCCTCCCGCGAGTATCATAGCAACACAAGAGCCAATCACGAGTGAGGAGGTTAAATGTGGCGCCTCCTCCTGGCAGAGCTGATGCATCATATATACGGACTATGGATGTGATACTCTGCACCTGCAGGACACTGGATTTACCTGATTCTGCACAAGAAGAAGAAACTTTGAGCTTTTAGCAGCAAACTTTAAATAGTTTAAGTCACTAATTTATGTTGTTTGTTCTGTTCCGTACGAACAACAACAGAGTCACAATTTAACCAAATTCACTTTACTTTATGCTCGTTAAATTCTGCTCGTTCAGATTCTAGTCACATTAGATATTGTAATTGTTTGAGATATTTTGTCATTTTATTTCAGAAATCGTCACTCGGGGGAAAGCGGGAAGGGAACTTACTTAGCAACGAAACGAGCTGTCAATCAAACCTGTCGCTAACACTAGGGGGAGGGGCCTCGGGGAATGAAGGCGTCTGATTGGTCCGTTATTTATGTTCAGATCTTGATTTAGGAACAAAACAGAGAAATGAAAAGTTCAGGATCCTGTGTGGCGGCTTCAGACGAACAGTTTAAGTCCAGAATGACGAGGCTCAGAGCAGCAGGTACAGACAGAAGATCCTAATGTGAAGGAGCCCCAAGAGCCTCCTGGAGCACTTCCTGTTTGGCACGCGGCGGCTAACGGGTTAGCTTAGCCCACCCCCCCCGGCTTCCGTACTCAAGACAACACATTATCCGCAGTCATTTTCCACAAGTTACTTTTTACCTGCAGCGAACCCTAAACCCTGATTCACAACACGACGCTGACTCATTGTTTTAACAGAAAGAAAAAATACATTTCTTTATAGCGTCTCTCACCTGCCCTGACGCTAACAGTTTCCTCTTTTCACACATCACAATGTTTCTCCTATTAAGTTCACATTTCACTGCCCTTCTGCCAACCTGCATCTGCTGCTTTCCATCGTGAGTCAGTTGTGCTTTGAATACGCGTTGACCTTGCGTTTCCTCACATAGCCTATATAATATTTTCTATTTTCCCCGCTCACGTCCTTATATAAACCTACTATCTGTAAGAGTGCTTTTTTGTTTCGTTTTTTTTTTTTGCGCTCACTGGCCGAAAATAAAACACATCTGAGTCTAAAAACGGCGTCTTGAACTGTTCACCCCGACTCCGCCATGACCCAAGTGCATGAGCAATGAGGTCAAGTCAAAATCACTTTACCCAACTATAAATTATTAAGTATACTTTTTTTTTTTTTCTCACCCAAATCATGAATTAAACACGTCACTTTTGGCTCGTCTGCCACCTCTCTGTCTAATCCAGGTTTACTGCAAAGTGTTACCTGGATTTATGACCATTTTTCCTTTTTATTTAACCATTATTTTTCCAGGAAAGTCCCATTGTGATTAAAAACCTTTTGTTTTTTCAAGGGGGCCCTGGCCAAGAGGCGTTAAAACACATTCAAAACACAATTAAAATGACATAAAAGTGAGAATAAATTAAATAAAACGAGTACAAATTGAGGAGGTTGTTTCCAGTTTTCTCAGTCTGGATTTAAAATCGCTCACTGAAATAAGTTCCAGTAGTTTCCGGTCCTTTTTAATCTGTTATAATATTGTTTCCTCATCAAAAACATCTCTGGAGTTATGTTTTATTTCATTCTCACATGTTTGAGTAACTCTTTGTCATGAGTCTGCACGTCTCCAAAGCTCAAAATGCTCTGTTCCACCTCGTGATGTCACGTGGTAGTTTTCTTTCCTTACGTTTGTTCAGTAGAGACGTGTGAACCTATTCCTACTGAAGGTTTACGTAGTTTAAAAACACAGTGGAGCACTTCCTGTATTAACACATGACGTCACAAGGTGGAACAGAGTATTTTGTCAGCCTAAATATGTCGGATTTGTGTTTTAAACGTGTGTGAATGAAACAAAACACAACTCCAGGTCTGTTTTTAATGAAGAAACAACATTATAACACCAGAAAATAACCTAATACGGCTCTTTTTTATTTAACCGAACAGGAACAGGACAGTTTACAGTGACTTTCCCTTTGGTGGGGCTGTATTCTTGTGTTGGTTGAATAATTGATGTGCGTTGCTGGGTGGGCCCGGCACGCACACACACACACACACACACACTTATGCACTATCGCACACACACACACACACACACACACACACACACACACTATCGCACACATGTTTTACAGAAGGGTTCAAACGCAGGTCAAACTGGAGACATTAAAGTTTTACGCCCGTAGAGCGTCATCAGGCCTCTGCTGTGTGTGTGTTCATGTACATGTTTATTTGATTTTTTATTTATTTATTTATTTTAAAAAAATATATATTTAATTTATTATTTTTATTTATTATCTTTAATTATTATCTTTATTTATTTATTTATTTATTTATTTATTTTTTGTGCAGTGTTAGAATATTTAATACATTTTTTTAGGGTTTTGCACCAAAAATTTAATTTCAAATTTAATTCCCTTTTTACTGCGATTGTCTAAAAATATGGACCCATTTTTAATATTAGTATTCTGGTCAATGATTCTAGAAAAAATACAATAAATAAAATAAATAAATGCCACATGGTCATAAACAGTAAACAATGGTTCATTTATATTTCAATAAGACAAATTTCATGATAATAATTTGTAATGTATTAACCAATATGTATTTTTACAGTATAATTCTGTTAAAGTGGCTAAAATAAACACATAAGTCAGTTATATTTGTATTCTTAAGTTTAATATTAATATAAAAGCAGGAATAAATAAGTCTTAAAAGTGATTTAAATTATAATTGTCATTGCCACAGTTTGAGAAACTCTCCATAAAGTTTGTTAAAACATGGACGATGTTTTTCCTAAAATCTCTTCTGTGTAAATATCCTCTCAAATAAACTGTAATTGGGCTGTTTTTCCAAAAATAATTTAAATCTACTTTGTTCAATGTTATTCTAAAAATCATACAAATACACGGTGTCTCTTTTTCAGTAAAAATGTGATTAAATCCACTTTGCAGTTTGAACAGAAGGACAAATTTAGTTGTTTTTTTTAATAAAAGTGTCGTTACTTAACACCTCAACAGCAGCCGGGTTTTTTCAGTGAGACAAAAGCGTAAATATAAATGGAAAGTGTGGAAAACTGTGGGAACTACATCTGTGATTCTTTGAAGCTCTTAAATTTTCAGGTCGAGCTGGTTAAATGTTCAGTTAAATGTGGAGTTTAAGGAAAGTCCAAATTTAAAACAGTTAAAAACAAGTTTAAAGATCTGACTTTGACAGACTGTATTAATGAAGGAGCTTCTTTTTGAAATATTTATTGTTATAGTTGGTTGGAAATTAATTATCTAAATGAAATGTTTGCAGTGGTGGATCAGTACGGTAGAATTTAATGAATTTAAGTCCTAATAAAAGACGAACAGGAAGTGAAAAGAGAATTTGGAGACATTTTGGAGAAAGGGGTGGGATTTAATCAGTTTTTTACTTCTTCCCACTGCTTTTCAGGCATATAAACAAATTTGATCGTCCTTATTTCATTGTTTTGTTTCTTGTATTTGCAGTTTGTCTGTACATGTGGTTTTGTGCTAGAAAATAAACCATTGCCTTTGCCAAGGCCTTCGTCAGACATGAAAGTTTAAGTTTTGCACCTGATCAGGTCCAATAAACAAAAAAAACAAAAAAAAAATCAATTGCAATTGTTGAATTTGTTGAATGAATCTTTAGTACAAAACAGGTGCTCATTCTGTTTTTAAAGTGGTGTATTGGTTTACCACAGCCCAAAGTATTTACACTATTTACAGTTTATAAAATAAAATAAAATAAAATAAAATAAAATAAAATAAAATAAAATAAAATAAAATAAAATAAAATAAAATAAAATAAAATAAAATAAAATAAAATAAAATAAAATAAAATAAAATAAAATAAAACAAAACAAAACAAAACACAGAAGACCATAATATTTGCACCAGCGCTGCAGAGGTGGAAGTATCACTGTCCACAGCAGAAAGTGCTGAAATGGACTCTCACAGAATCATTTTTACGATTTTCTCAGGGTTTATATGAGTCCAAACTGTTCTAGAGTTAATTTAACATGTTTGGAAATGTTAATTCAGTAACACTGGACCGAAGTTCCTGTTTAACCCCGAAATCAAGAGTTATATTAACGTTCTGAGAGTAAACGGATCACACTTTGTAGGGTTATTCTGATTTAGCTGAACAACACACAGAGGTGTTTTATTTTTACACTATATTTTAGCTAATTTAAGATGAAATTATGTACAAAACCGGTTCAAACTCGTCTTCTCTGGCGGGAGGTGCCAAATTAACACTGGGGGAAGTAAAATTCTACTTCAGCCGTATCAACTCTGGCAAATAACCCCCATTTGAACCCCCGTTTTTAACTTTAATTTAAAAAGAACTCTGAAATTTTAACCCTCCAGTTTTTGCTGCCACAGACTGGAGAGATGACGTCGATATCTGGAGTCACAAAAACGCCTCAGGTCAAAATCTTCATTGAGATTTGAGTCCCCAGAGTCCAGAACGCCTCTCCTTTTAAAAGAGTTCACGTCGCCCTCTTGACCGGGCTGTTTTATTTGTTCAGTGCCCACATATCTGAGGGAAATTACATTGTGTTGCTTTCCAGTAAAGTGCACAGCCACGTGGGTAATAACCACCTGCACCACCAGCGCTGCGATCTGTACGTGGAAATGTCCATGTAACAGCCTGAGGAGGATTATGGGAAACGGCTGCAACATGTGAAACGGGCAAAAAACACACAACATCCTCCAACCAAAGAAATGTTATTTAAAGGACCCAGACTGTGCCACATCTGTTTCCTCGTCACAAACATTCGTTCACACGTTTACCGCACAAACCCTGCATAGTTTCACTGCAAAAAATGGTTTTCTAGCACAGTTAAACTGACTTGAATTAAGCAGATTCATCTTAAAAGACCAATTTTAAGATTTTTTTACTTAATAAGATGAGATTTTTTTTACTTGTTTCAAGATATTTCATCCTGATTTATCTTATCTACATATTATAACTTATTCTAAACATTTTTTATATTAACTCAGTCCAGGTTAAGCCTCTTTAACTTCCTTCTCAAACCAATAAGGGGAAAAATCTTGTCAGAAACACTTGAAACTCGTGTTTTCTGCTTAGAACAAGATTCGTATTTCGTCTTGTTTTAAGAAAACTTGGTTAGTGGAAATTTCTTACTGCACTGGCAGAAAATTTCACTTAAAATAGGACATTTTTAGCTCAATTTTTTTCTTTCTTATTTTTTGAAAGGCCTTTTTTGCAGTGTGAGACTGAAAACACTCTGTTCCACCTTGTGATGTCATGTGGTAATAGAGAAGGGGCTCCACTGTGTTCTCGTTCTCTTAACACTTACACTAGAATCATTTCGGCCCTAGAATTGACCGTCTCTACTGAAGTAAAAGGAGCTGTTAGCCTGAAAACTATGACATCACAAGGTGGAACGGAGCCTTTGGAGCGTCGGAGATGTAGACAGAATTACTCAAACATGTGAGAATGAAACAAATCACAGCTTCAGGTATGTTTTGATGAGGTAACACCATTATAACATGACTTAAAGGGTTAATTCTGCATAATATAGGAGCTTCAGATGTTAAAGTGTTCACCCTGTAACCAGAGAGCTCAGATATCGCTCATTTTTTGTGGTCATTTTTGTGGCATAGTAGTTTGAATAGTTGAATTTAGAATGAAAGTGAACCATGTATACAGAAAAAAATGCACTGACCAGATTTGCGATGACAATGTAGAAGAAAAGAAGACATTTTAGGAATGTAGGAAGTGAAAGACGGCCATAAAAAAGACTCGGAAAAGACTTGATGTTAAGGAAAGCAGCGTGAGAGGCTCATTGACATTCATGCAGTAGTGTAAATATGTACAGGCTCCATCTGCTGTGTGCACCTCTCACATCTCTTAACCTGGTTTTCAGCAGCGTCTGTCACGTCTCGCTCGCTCCTCTGTGGAACTGAATGACCGGTTCTGAGATGCCCGTTTGGAAGACACCAGAAGCACTCACCAGGCCCACTTTAAACCGGCACCGTCTCGCACTTATACAGTCGACATATTGTGAAGGATCATATGTGTCAGCTGTGGTGCGATGTAATGTTTTCTCGTATTATCAGCTTCGGTTTGATGGATTCGTGCATGTTTCTGTTTATATCTGCCTGAGACGTGTGATTCTTTGGGGTAAAACTATGAAACAGAATAGATTCTTGTGTCTTTGTCATGTTATAAAGGCAAAAACAGACCTGGAGTTGTTTTGTTTCTTCTACACATGTTTGAGTAACTGATTTTTATTCGTCTGTCTGCATCTCCATAGCTCAAAATGCTCTGTTCCACCTTATGATGTCATAAGCTTAAGATGGAAATTATGGACTTAAACTAAGTGCACTTTACTGCAACAGTCACTTTACACGACTGGAACTCTATTTATTTATGATGCTTTTGTATCTATTTTTGGTGCCTTTTATCGTTATGCTTCTGTTGTATTTTTATTCTTCTGTAGCTGGGAGTCTGTCAGAATTTCGTTTTGCTCACATAAAGTCAGTAAAGCATCTTGAATCTTGAATCTAAAGCACTCATTTTCAAGTTAACAACATCATTTTACCTTTGGTTCAGTAGAAATGGGCCAATTCCAGGACTGAAATTAACCAAATGATTCTAGTGAAGGTGTACAGAGTTTAAAAACACAATGGAGCACTTCCTGTATTACCCAGTGACATCACAAGGTGGAACGGAGTGTTTTCAGTTTGAGTGAAAAACTCTAAATAATAATAATAATAATAATAATAATAATAATAATAATAATAATAATAATAATACATTTTATTTATGAGGCGCCTTTTTCGACACTGAAGGTAAACGACATAAACAAATTAAGTACGAATAAAACACAGTAAAACCTACAGTTAGTGGGACAGTATTTAATTGACTGATTGTGTTTAGTGTTGTATTTTATTAGTATTTAGTGACGCATTAGACAGTATTTGAATTGATTGATTGTATTTAATTCACTTGCAATGTGCAGGGTTTGTGTCTTAAACTTGTATGAATGAAACAAAACACAATTCCAGGTCTGTTTTTGTCGAGGAAACGACATTAGAAAATAGCATCTAGACCAGGGGGGCCCAAACTTTTTTCATCTAGGGCCATATATTAAAACACAGAGCAGCGTGAGGGCCGATCGAGGGTCATAGACTGGAGGTCAAAACAGTGAGTAATTCAAATCTGTGCATTTATAACAGGTTTAAATGATCCTCCAGACCTTTGTTCAGGCTCAGACCCTCAAAAGGACAAACTACATTTGCTTGATCAAGGTAGATTTCAAAAACATGCAGTAAAAAGTACTACTTGTGGTAGTATGGGCCAATTCACCTGGAAGCCTGAGGGCCAAAAACAACTGGTCTGAGGGCCACATTTGGCCCCCGGGCCATAGTTTGGACATGCCTGATCTAGACTCAAGACTAAAGACAAGACTAAAAATAGCAAAAACAACTTCACTTGTGGATCTATAAAGTTTAAGTTAGTCTTCGTTTAGTCCTAATTTATACTTGTTTAAGTCCTGACGTGAATCTTCAAATCAGTTCTTTTACTGGAGAACGTCGTGTCTTGAGTCCAGCCCCAGCGACTGTGCCATAACTACTCTGCAACCGAATCTGTGTGAAGTCCCGTCGCGTCGTCCTATTTTGTGTTTTTCTGCGTCCGTATCGTCTGCATACGTACAGTGTTATCACCATGGAGACAGATTCTGCAGCGACGCTCGTGATGAATGTCTCCTCTCCCCCCAAATGTCCACATATAAATCAGGAGGTGCATTAGAGAGAGCGAGACAAATGGAGGATCAGGATTCAGAATGTACATGTCAGCGAAAATAAAACCAAAACAGTCACCGCGGAGTTTAAGAGTAACTCACAGGTGCAGCGCTCTGAGAAATGTGCGCGTCTGGGACACTGCAAATACCTATTTTCTTTTATTGTGCTTTTCTAGTTGTTGTAATGACTTCTGTGCATAAACTGTATAAAGAAAAGGATGAATACGAGTTCGGCTCCAGTCAAATGAAGCTCGTCGAGGCCGGAAGTCATAGGAGTTTGGAGTCGAGTTCCAGATTGAGAACAGGAAGTGATTTACGGACAAAATAGGTCAATTAAAACACCAGGAGCAGGTAATATGGACATTTTAAGACCGAAATGAGGACCCGGACAGCAGCGGTTACAGAGAGTTGTTATATTTGTGCAGTTTATGCTTCTGTGTTACCTGCCCGGGACAAATAAAATCATCATATTTGCTATAATCTGGCTTCTTGACAATGTAAATATTATCCATTACTATACAATGTCCATAAATTATATAAATACATTAAAAAAATAAAACATTTGCTCAAGAACCATATAAAAATTGGACTAAACTGGAGCTTAACCTGGACTACAGAAATGAATGATTCCTGTTAATGGCAGCAGTAGTAGTAGTAATGGCAGTAATTTAACTACCCCTGACTTGGAATCTTTGTGTATTTTGTTTATCTGTTTTTTACATGTTTATAATAATTTGTATATATGCAATAAATCTGATGAGGAAAACACTATTTTATATGCTAAGCCTGTCCGCTCAAGCAAAAGTCTGCCCCATAATGGTTTAAAATGTGCCTTTTTTTGTTTTGTTTTTGTTTTTTTGCAAAAATGGTATCTTCCTAGCACAAAAAATATATTTATATATATTTTGGATTGATGCAAATGTACAAATGAAATCTAATTTCCGTGACATTTGAATCAATTGTTAAGATTTATGTCCTAAAGCTACTTTATGTGAAAAAGTTTAAAGCTCAAATGAAAAATTGGTCAAAAACAAACCTGTTCCCATGTGTAGTTGTATTGGAATTTTAATGAGTGATTAGCGAGTGGTGCTGGTGTTATGCACTTTTGTGTGACTGTTGCTGTAGTTTTCACTGTTTTGTAGATTATTTCACCCTGCGAAGAGACTGGAGATGGAAATTAGCCGCGTTGGCTATAATCTTTGCATATTTACATTTTGAATGTTCATTAATATGCGCTGTCCCTTTACAAATAAATAAATACATTGAATTTGGCACAGTAGCACCCCCTACAGATTGAAATAAAAGTTAATAATATAGGGAGTTTTTTTTTTCTGAAATTTTGCACAGAATTCCACAGGGGCAGAGTTAGTGTCAAGGTCAGTGTCTTGTGGGGGTTGGGGGTGAGGGTAGGATTAGGAGGTTAGGGTAGGATTAGGAGGTTAGGGTAGGATTAGGAGGTTAGGGTAGGATTAGGAGGTTAGGATTAGGAGGTTAGGGTAGGATTAGGAGGTTAGGGTAGGGTGCAGTGTAGGACATTTTTTTAAGGATGGGCCTTTTACTTTACAGTATTTTATGCAGTTATCACATTAAAAATCGTTCATCCACTGGGACAGAGCGGCTTTCACCTTTCAGCGTCTCCAGGGCCGTTAGTTCTTCGTGCGGTTTGTGTGATTACACCTTTTGTCACTGTCAGACTCGATACATCAGAGCGCAGCGGCACGCAGACCTTCACCGCACTAATCCAAACAAGTCACATTCCACTTTGATTTCAGTAAAAAAAAAAGTGACGAGCAGAGCGCCCCCTGTCTGCCTGCTGTCACTCTCGGCACAGTGGAAACACCGGGGCACAGATGGCTTCATTTTTACTGTGGATCGACTCTGACATCAGCAGCATCTGTGGGGCCAGAACTCGAGTTTTGCCTAAAGCCCGATCTCGTTTTCGTCCTTGAAAATCATTTTTGTTGAGTTGAAGATGTTCCAGAATAACCGATCAACTGATTGACAATAACATCACGGTGAAGTAGGTGAGTAAATGGATTAAAAAATGCTGATTTATGATGTTAATACTGTGCAAAATAGTAATATATTTGTATTCAGTATAAAACTATCACATAAGTAGATTATTATTTTACATTTTGACCATTGTAAACCACTATAATAACGTAAAGTATGTCAAATAATAATAATACATAAATAAATAAAATAAAAAAGAATAAATAGGTTCAAAGTTAAAAGTGTCATGTGATAATACAGGAACTTCTACTTTGTTTTTCATTAGAATCATTTGGATAATTTGAGCTCTGGAAATGCCAAAAAAGGTCCAATGTAGCTGAAAACTACCACTGCATCGCATCACAAGGTGGAGCAGAACATTTTTGATTCTTGTAGATGTAGACGTACTAATAATGCAGGATTACTGAGACAAATTTGAATGAACTCTCGGTATGTTTTTGATGAGATAGCAGCCTTATAACCTCGCTTAAAGGTTGTACGGAGGATTAGTTTTTGTCTCATGTTGTCAGTGATGTGATTGTAGAGATGCAGCAGACTTGTAATTGTGATGACAGAAAAAGAAAAAAGAAAAATTCATCAAGTGTGGACATGGTGGGGCCAGATAAACATTAGCCAATAGAAAACCACACTCCACATACTCCAGACGCTGTTTACTCAACCAGCGCCGCGGTTCTTAGCGGATTATTCGAACTGTAGCTTTCTCACTGTTAGCACACAGTTTGTTGCAATGGCAGACAAGAATCCACAGCCAGTTCGCGGCAAAAGAAAGTCCGTTTTTGAGGTCGCTGAAAGAAAAAGACCAAGGGGATGAGGAGCGAAACCAAACTGAGGTCATTCTAGGAGATTCCTTCACGCACTGAAGCAGACGAAGGGTCGAAACCAGGGGAACTCGGATTACAAACTCAGAAGGTCCATTTACCAAATTTAGTGTTTCCAGGGTCCGAAAAAGTGGCTGAATTAAGGCTAATTTATGGTTCTGCGTCGACATGCACCCCGGAAATCTCTAACTACGCTTTAAAATGACGCCAACAGCGAAGAGAAGCGACACAGGCTGTGATGGGTCCTCTCTTCCACCGCTCTACAGACATTTCCGGTACTTTGCTCAACATATACATCGAGTAATAATGTGTTTAATGCAGCTTTGCACACATTTGTTTACGTTTTGCAGAAACTAAACTTAAACCCGCACGGCTCATTTGCCTGAGTCGCTCTCTATAAGCTTGTGCGTCAGTATCTGCTGCTCCCGTTACGCCTGCGCCACTGTCACTTGGCGCTTTACTGCACATGTCTCCTGCAGAAAGAGCCGCCGTCCTGCTTAGTATCAGTCAACCGCATAAATACTTCTGTACCACTGAAAAAACTGTAATCGTGCAGCAGAAAGAACGTTTGGAGTGAGCTGGAAGCCTGTGAGGGACTGGGGGAAGGCAGGGATGGAGAACATGGCTTCACGGCAAAGCCCAGGCCAGTGAAATATTGTGTGGATCCAGAACGCTATGAAAAAAAGGCTCGAGAGAGATTTTTGTCTCGGTCCGGATGTCGTTGCCTGGATACGGACCAGATTCCGCCAACTGAGCACCTCTGGTCTGAAGACTGACGCGTCGGTCGCTAAATTTCTTCTGCACGTCATTTGAAAACCTACTTTATTTCCAAGAGCTTGACAAACGTTTTTCAGGACACAAATCACAAACATCTTGTATCTGAAAACGTAATTTTCAATGCAAAGAAAAGTCCATCTGCAGCTGCTCGTCGTTGCAGTCGCAGTGAATTTTAGTAAGAACTCCTGTGCAGCGATGAGGAGCGAATTTGTTTTCTACTTAATTAAAAGCGTAAATGTAAATCTAAGGCAATCGCTAAGGTTTTGGACAGTTTATATTAACAAGTTTATGATAAGTCTACACTGCAAAAAGGATTTTCTAGCATAGTTAAACTGACTTGAATTAAGCAGATTCATCTTAAAAGACCAATTTTAAGATTTTTTTACTTCATAAAATGAGATTTTTTTACTTGTTTCAAGATATTCATCCTGATTTATCTTATCTCGATATTACAACTTATTCTAAACACTTTTTATATTAACTCAGTCCAGGTTAAGCCTCTTTAACTTCCTTCTCAAACCAATAAGGTGAAAAATCTTCCCATAAATACTTGAAACTCGTGTTTTCTGCTTAGAACAAGATTCGTATTTCGTCTTGTTTTAAGAAAACTTGGTAAGTGAAAATTTCTTACTGCACTGACAGAAAATTTCACTTAAAATAGGGCATTTTTACCTTAAAATGTGTATTTTTTTCCTTATTTTTGATCGGCCTTTTTGCTGTGTAAATGTCGTTCCAGTTTTGATCATGATAAACATGTGGCGTAGGAGACGGGAGGACGGGGCGTTTCTTACTCGTTCCTGTGTAACATGGGCCCTTCAAATATTTTCCAACACGTTTTCCTGTATTTATTTATTTGCACTTCTGTCATTTTACTCCTCCACACTCGTTCATTCCCCAACTTCCACTTTCGTCTGTCAGCCTGCGCTCTCGCTCATCCTTCCTCCGCTTTTCTGCGTTTTCTCCTTCTCCTCTGTTTTATGACAATAATTTATCCGCATTATCGGCCAATCAGCGTCAAGAGTCTGTCTCCCCCCCTCCTCCTCCTCCAACCCAAACCCCATTTATACCCCATACCCCTCCTCCTCTCCTCCTCCTCTTCCCCCTTTCCCCCAGCCCGGTGATACATGATCTGCCTCTAATGTTCTTAATGTGAGTTTTGGAGATTAGATGACGGAAAGGAGCAGGCAGCGCTCGCAGTTATGGTCTGGCTTTTGCAGTTACAGCGTCTGCTACAGTGAGTGTGTGAGAGAGGGAGGAGAGAGGGAGGGAGGGAAGGAGAGAGGGAGGAGAGAGGGAGGAGAGAGGGATGGAGTGGATTGACGTTGATGGTTTACAAATGTAGACGAATGATCGGCCAGTGACAATTCCCGTAATCGTTAGCTCTGTCCCCCCCGCACAGTCTCCCCTCCCTCTCTTCCTCTACATCTCTTTCCCTCTCTTTTCCCCCTCCTCTTTTGCTTCTCTCACATTTCTCTCTCTCTCCCTCCCACTCTTCCTCTGTTTCACTCTATATCTCTTTCCCTCTCTTTTCCACCTCCTCTCTTTCTTCTCTTCCATTTCGCCCTCTCTCCCTTCCTCTATCTCTCTATATATCTTTCCCTCTTTCTTCCCCCTCATCTCTTTCCTCTCTCCCATTTCTCTCTCTCCCTCTTTTTCTCTGTCTCTCTATATCCTTCCTTCTCTCTTCCCCCTCCTCTCTTCTCTTCCATTTCTCTCTCTCCCTCACCCTCTTTCCCTCTTTCTCCTCTTTCTCTCTCCCTCTCTGTCTCTCCTTCCTTCCTTTCCTCTCTCAATCTCTCTCTCCCTCTTTTTCTCTGTCTCACTCTATATCTCCTTCCCTTTCTCTCCCCCCCTCCTTTCTTCCTTCTCTTCCATTTCTCCCTCCATCCCTCTCTCTCTTCCTCTGTCTCACTCTATATCTCTTTCTCTCTCTCTCCCCCCTTCTCTCTCTCTTCTCTCCCATTTATCTCTCTCCCTCCCTCTCTTTCCCTTTGCCTCCTCTTTGTCTCTCCTTCCTTCTTTACTTCCCTCTCTCTCCCTCTCTCTCTCTGTTTCTCCCTCTCTCCCCCTCTCTTTTCTCTCTCTCCCTCTTTGTCTCTCTTCTCTCCCTCCCTCCCTCCCTCCCTCCCTCCCTCTCTTCCTCTATCCCCATCTATATCTCTTTCCCTTTCTCCCCCTTCTCACGTTCTTCTCTCCCATTTCTCTCTCTCCCTCCCTTTCTTTCCCTCCATCTCCTCTTTCTCTCTCTCCTCCTTCTCTCCCTACCCCTCCTCTCTCTCCTTTTGCATCAGAGAGGGAGGGAGGGAGGGAGCGATAGAGGAGTGAAGGAGGAGAGGAGAGGGGGATTCCTGGTATCACGTTTGTCTGGCGGAGGAGAGACGCTGCCGAAAGTGTCGAATGTTTAAATGCATTTCCTCCTTTAACGGCTCATTGTTCATTTACATTCAGACTAAATGCATTTATTCATTTTAATTAGTTAAATTTACACTAATAATGAAAAAGATCTGCCGTATTTGCACAATCTTTTTTTCCACAAATGCATTAACCTTGGAGACATAAGAGCAGTTTTAGTACATTTCTCCTCGCCCTGATTTATTTATTTTCTTAATTTCACTTTTAAAACTGCCCCTTTTACCCCTAATGAAGTGTTCTACCTCCTTTTGTTCAGTCCAACCTGTTATTTCACAATCTGCTGCTGTAGTTGTGTCATGAGGCTGTGATAAAAGCTACAGGACCAGAAATAGAGATAAAAAAAAAAAAGTAAAATAAAATTCATATTCCTTCATACAAAACACACAGCAAACATGTAAAAACAACTTTTTGGACATAAAAAATGCTTAATTTAGGGCCTTAGCTACAAAAATGCAAAATCTCAAGTCTGTAAGTAAATTAAAAATCTCCTTATTGCCCTAAAAACAAAAAAAGTGCAGTGGCTCCATGACTTTCCTGGTCCAGTCCTGGAAACAGCTCCTGTCAGGTCCACGGCCAGAGCCACAGCACTTCTGCATTTCCAGGGTGGAAATTACATTTGGATTTGTTCATTTGGACTGAAATAAACCTTTAAATAAAAATAGAAAGAGATGCACAATTACACACACCAAGATGTGTCATTTTCCATGTGTGTGAGAATTAACTCCACTTAGAGCGACTTTTTCCCTCGTTATAAACACACACAGTCAGAGGAGTCGACCATCTTGACTCACTTCACTCTTTGGCAAAGTTTGGCTCGATCAAAATGGACGGAGCGCATGAGTTTGGGGAAAACAAAGTTCCTACTGGACACTCGTTTTGCTCCCGTCATCACACAGCGTGAGTGTGACGTAGGATAAAGCCACAGAAATGTACGGAAACCTCTATGTCTGCACTTTCAGAGGGGAAAAGGACGTTTCTGTCTTTTACCGTTACAAAGTTCTGCGGTTATAGAAACATATTCCCCGGTGTCATATACGATGCTGTAGGTCTTGAAGAGCTCCCGATAATGTCGTCTTGATCTCGTTAAGTTTAGTTTCAGATTTAGTTAATTTAAGTTAATTTGAATTTTTTTCCATGAGGTGTGCAAGTCACGACAAAAAGCAATATCTTGGTAAATTAAAATGCCTTAAATTAAGAATATTTTACTTTATTTGAGTAGATTCAAGTGTTGCAAGACGTATTTTCATATTTTAAGCACGGAAAGTTTTGTTCCATTGGCAGATAATTTTGCTTAAGTGAAATTTACTCAAATTTAACTGAAACTTTAACTGAAGTCATCTTAACGTGGCTCGGTTTTAGTTTTTGCGTCGCACACTGTGACATATTGTGCTTGTGCAGCTGTATAATTATATTCTCCGACACCCACGAATCATTATGGTATAATTAGGAGATTTTAATATTCATCTGAAAACGATTTAATAAAAGGAACAAGTCCGCCGAGTCTCTTGTTAGGAAATGGCGGTGTCCAGCGGGAGCCGACGTCGCCGTAAACATCGCAACAAATCGAACGGGAAGCTGCAGATGATTCTAGAGCGCAGCGGGTTTTTAAATTTAAATTTGTACTAAAATGACTGTGTGACGCGGCTGAATCCGGCGCGTAGAAAATAAAACCGGAGAAGGAAGTCAGCGCAGAGCAGTGGGCGTCTGCCGGTGGAGGTGAAAATGGTGTTGATCAGCCGTACGGCGCTTTGGAAATAATGAAAGATTAGTCGAACGTGCACGAATCTGGAGAGGGGAAACAACTATAGCATGAAAATCTATGAAAAGTCGAATAACAGGTCTGCTTTAAATCCGTGTTCTGATTTTTTGGACAGGAAATGGGGGATGAGGGGAGGTATGTGCTGTTTTTTTTTTGTTTTTTTATCGTTTTTTTGGCCGTCCGCGGTGGGCCCGGATGTCTCTTATTGTTAAGGACAAATGGAACACAATGAGGACGAGGTGGTGCCAACACACAGACAAAGAAAACCCACCCACGTCCAGTTTGGTCAGAGGCATTTTAGGGAATGAATCATGACAGATCTCACCGTATTACCATTATTATTATTATTTCTTCCTTTCTCATTTGGGCCAAATTTAAGTAATACTGCAAATTATTTTCTCCATGGGCCCACATGAGAAACTGAAAACTGTGGAGGCCAAAATGTTTAACTTACTTCTGCGTAATATTAATAGTATTTCTTTACAAAAAGCAGTAAATAGTGTTGTTTTGATGCACTGTCAGACTGATAAAGAGTGAGGCTGCCTTACAAAAATGTCATAAAAACACCTCTAAAATAAGATCAATGCAGCTTTAGTCCATGCAGGAGGTAAAATTATAAAATATGTTTATTTTGTGATTCCAGATGAGCTTAAATGGGCCGATGGGAGTCAACCAAAGGGCCGTACGTGCCCACGTTTGGTCTAAAAGAGAGAACTTTTCGAGTTTAGTTCCAGATTAAAGGTCCTGTATTACTTCAAAATGGACTTTTGTGAGCTTTAAGTCATGTTTTAATGCAGTTACCGCCTCAGAACCGCACTACATGGAGTCGGGTTTTGTTTCATTCACACACGTTTGAGTTTTATTATTAGTTTGTCCACATCTCCAAAGCTCAACATGCTCTGTTCCACTTTGTGATGTCATGACGCGGTAGTTTTCCACTTAACAGCTACATTTTTGTTTTAGTTCAGTAGAGATGAGCAATTCCAGGGACTGAAATCATCAAAATGAGTCTAGTGAAGGTGTGTGGAGTTTAAAAACGCAGTGGAGCACTTCCTGTATCACCACATGACATCACAGGGTGGAACGGAGTGTTTTCAGTGTGAGAGGAGAACAGATTTATGTGTTAAACATGTGAATGAAAAATAAAAACACAAAAAAAAGGTAGGTTATTACTAAGAAAACAACCTTATCCTCCTCGGACGGTGTTACGACCCAGCTCTGCTCGGGACCGCGGAAGTAACAAAATAACCAAGATATAAAACGGAATAAATAAGGTAATTTAATTAAAAGGAATGTACAAGGTAAATTAAACAAAACAGGCTAAAATATGTACATAAAAGAACCTAAACTAAGAAACACGAGGACGGGACTGAAATACGAGTTTTGTGCCTAAACGGGTCACGTAGGTCTGTACAAAAACAAAAGTGACGGACTAAGGGACACACAACAAAATCACAAAAGTCCCTAAACAAAAGTCACATAAACCTACTAACAGAATCGAGTCACAACTAAAAAGACACAAAACAGAACTAAACTAAACTAGTGTCTCACACACAAAGTTAGACTAACCCATTAAAGAGACACAAACAGAAAATGGCAAACTGGCCACAAAGGCCACAGCCCCGAACAGGTGAGAAGAATCTGCTTAAACAGGGGGAGGAGTCTGGAGGTGAGGTGGGAGTGACCAAGGTTTGAAATTCCCACCAATCAGAGACCAGGGCTCAACCAGCAGGAATCCAAATGACAAAAGAAATTAAAGCACACAACACAAATCAAAGAACTGGAGCCTGGGGCCGTAACAGACGTGTACTGCAATACAAATATTTTTGTAATTTTCTATTTGGAGGGAAATTAACACCTTAGCGTTCAGATTTAGTTCATTTTATTTTTATTTGTAATTTTGTAATATGTCCTCTGTAATGGGGACATTTTGGTTTTGAATACAAGTTAACAAGCTGATAAAAAAACTTTTTTGATGACCAAAATCTCTGACAAGCTTCTACACTCAAAACATTTTTAGACTCTCTTTTTTTTTTATTATTATAGTGCAGCCACACACTAGTTCCTATTGAGTTTTTTGTTTTTTTTACCCTGGACATGACAGTGGCCTATAATCCCCCAGCTTTATGTAGGCAGAGGAGCCTCGTCCCTCATTAAACGTCTCCCTCAAAACACTTAAAACAGGGGTGTCAAACTCATTTTGGTCCGGGGGCCGTATGCAGCCTACTTTGATCCCAAAAGGGCCGGATCAGAAAACTCAGTTCTCTCTTCAACTTATTGTATTTTTCTCCGTGTCTCGTAGTGGTGTTTAAGATTATTTTCCTCGAGCAACGCCACTTGTTCCAAACACCCTGAGCACAGATTTCCCATTCACCTCTGTCAACAAATAAGAATTAGACTATTTTTCTTGGGAAATCCTGAACTCAGCATCTGCTTTTCTCATTTTTTGACATTTTGCTGATGAGGGTCACGGTCGACAGTCAAAACGATCGTCCTTTAAGAGCGTTTGGAAAGAGGAAAGTCTTCATTTGTGCTGCTCTGGTGGGAGTCGCAACGTACAGAAACGCCGGAGACGCTGCTATGCTAAACAGTGCAGAAAATTAACTGAAAAATCTGAAAATTTTAAGTATTTTAATAGAAAAATCAGCCGAGGGCCAGATTAAAGGTCTTGGAGGGCCGGATCTGGCCCCCGGGCCGCATGTTTGACACATGTGACTTAAAAGATCGACTGATTAACTCATGTCCGCTGTAAAGGACACAAGTGAACGGGATCTTTATGGGCCCTTTAACATCTGAGCCGCAAACTAAATAAATAAGTAAAATATTTTAATGAAAACTAGTCCATGAAAACTCATCTTGAACTGACACCAGCAGCTTCACTTTACACCTTTATGTGAAAACCCTCGAACAGCCTGTGCCATCATGGAGGTCTTAGAATAATTATTGAGCTCTATTAAAGGAATTAGACTGAAGCGGGAACGGAAATGTGTAATTGAGGAGATGAAATTTGGTCAAATGTAGAAAATGACGACAATTATATTTTTGTTTAATAATGAGGCTAAATTAACCTTTTTGTTGGTGTGAATTTGAGCTCGCAGAGGAAGATGTGACAGATTTAGCCTCACCCGTAATGAGAGAAGAGTTATTTCTGCATTAGATTTGTGTGTTTTTTATCTCAAAGGCAAATAGGCCCCGTAATACGACTTGTAGTTCTATCCATAGACTTCAATGCGCACACACATAAGTACCTGCACGATATAAACGGTGTTGGCTTAAAGTCTCATTGTGCGTTGATTGGATGTTTTTGCACATTTTATTAATTTTTGTTCAAATTTTGGAGCTTTAAAACAGTGTCGTCGTGATATAAACATTCAAACTTGATTTTGATTAAGGAACGGTTTAAAGAAGGATTAAGAAGGATTAAGGAAAAGACTTGATACTCAATACAGATTCCGATACCACAATTAGAATATATATATATAAAAAAACATTATTTTGTTAGACAGTATAATTTGATTTTCAGCGTTAAATAATTCTTTCTTTTGTATTACTATGAGGTTTTATATCTGTGTAATTCCTCCAATGCCCAGAAGATGAGATACGTCGTCTTCAAGTAAAACCATGACTATTAACATTATTATTATTTTATTTCATTTTGCGCCCTCTTTGTCATTATTATTGGTTTGTACGACCATAAACGAAAAAACAAAAAAAAGAACTTACATTTTTCAGTCTCTTTGTGGTTTATTTTGTACGATCATAAACAATAAACTTGTGCGCCTTTGTTAACATTATTATTAGTTTGCACAAACAAAAACAAAACCAAAAATTAAAAATCCTCACATTCTTTATTCTCATTTTGCTTATTTTGATACAATCATAAACGATAAACTTCTGTCCCTTCTTCATCATTATTATTAGTTTGTACGACCATAATACAGTAGAATACAAAAAAAAGAAAAGAAACTGGGTTAAAATTATATTTAGTTTGCACAGTTTGTAATTTATTTTGCATTATTTCATCATCCAGCACATAAATTTTCATGAACAGGAGTGGGTCAATATTCACTTTTTTCTTCTTCTCGCTCCTTTTTGAGAAATGTGCGTTTCTGTTGTTTGCAGTGTCTCTGCTGTGTGTGTGTGATTATTGTTTCTCTCTTGGCACAAACTCGAAATAAAAACAAATAAAAAATCCTAGTCCATGTGCTCTTAAAGTGGAAAATGAACCTTTTTCAGGAAAGGTTCATTTTTGAGACTTTTTTAGTCCCAATACTTGTTCAGAATCTACTTTCGAAACTAGTTTTCGTACCGATTAGTATCAGATTTTCACTTTCAACTTCTGACAATAATACAGTTAATATCTTCCTTAAACACACATCGTCCAAAACACAAACTGCCCCTCCAGCCTCCACTTTCCCCCTCTCCTCCTCCTCCTCTCCTCCCCGTCTGTCCATCTGTCTTTATGGGTGTCTGGGGACCTCCTTCGTGCACTTGTGCGTTTGTTTACGGCGTGCAGGACGGGGCCCCGTTGTGTAGCTTCGACACAAAATGGCCGCCTGTCACATTAGCGGTCGGGCTGGGCTAAAAAATCACTTGTGTAATTACATTTGGTCGCCCGGTCCGCTCATGTTAACCGCTTTATTTAGAGGTGCACGGGGATTTCAGGAGGACGGCGGGAGCGAAGAGGCGGAGTTTAGACGGGGAACGACGCGCACTCTAAACCTGTATTTAACTATTTTAACACCAGAGACTTCAAGCATTGACTTAAAGCTGCATTGTGTAGCTTTTCCATCAAATACTTTTCTCTATGGACACATTATTGCTTCATCTGGGATGTTAAACGTTTCCGTCTTCATGGAAACCAAACCAGACCATGTTACAGGTCAGATCTGTGGAGAGGCGACCCCACTCACAGTCAGAATACCTGTTTTTCAAGGTATTTTTGAGCTATAAAACCACCTGTAATTGAATAAATGTAAAGTAGAGTTGTTTAATGTCATAATGTGGAACATTCCAGGCAGAGCAATGACATCTCCATGGAGAAAAGTGTTTTTTTTTTACACCAGAAAAGTTACATAGTGCACCTTTAACTGTGTCAGATAGGAAGTCTAACCTCTCATAGGTACTTTAAAGGCATTATACCTGTTTTTTACGACCATATTTTTCATGGTTTGGGCGTTTCCTGCGACTTATACTCGGGTGCGACTTATATATGAAGTATATTTTCACATGTTGGTTATTTTCACGCTGATGGCCACAGGAGGGCGCTCTAGGCGTGTGTGCCAGTATCTGCTACGTCCATCACGCTATTCCTCCTGCACCACTGTCACTTCTCACTCTACTGCACATGTCTCCTGCAGAAAGAGCCGCTGAAATATGCAGCTGAAAAGGGTAATCGAGCTGCAAAAAGAAAGTTTGGAATGAGAAACTTGTGTTTGACTGGAGAAAAGCGGAGAAAACTCAAACTACAATGAAGAAAACAAAAAAGCGAATCACAGGCTTAAAGCTGGATTTAGCTAGAATTGGTGGTTGCTCAGAAGTGACACTGAGGATGAAGAATTCAATGGATTTAGAGTTTGATAAACTTGTTCTGTTGTTTCTGCTCGAGTTTTCTGAATAACAACGAATCATATGTTGCGTAAACACACCAAACACATGTTCAGCCTGTTCTTCCCTGTTCTGTAATAATAATAACAAGAGCTCCGCCAGCGGGGCAAAATACGCCCGTACTTTGAATTATTGTATATAGAATTAAGTTAGAATTTGTCAAACCCAGTTAAAGATGAATTGTTGGTGCAGTTTGGAAGTTTGACATTCCTAGGTGAGACGGTTGTCGAGTTAGAGCGCGGACAAGAAATTGTCCACAGACAGACGGACAGACGGACAGACAGACGGACGGATAATCAATAGGGAAATCTGGCTCTTGCAGTAGGAGTATGAGTATGACATCATCACATTCTAGAATCGGAATTCCACCAATCAGATCGCAGCAACAGAACTTAAAGACACTACAAAGCTTTGAAGTGTCCACAGACGGATGGACGGACAGACGGACGGACGGACGGACAGCGCCATACCATAATACGTCCCGTCTTATTACAATGGGCGTATAATAATAATAATAATAATAATAATAATAATACATAACACTTGTATAGCGCTTTTCATGACACTCAAAGCCACTTCACATAGATCTGATCTGTTCTGTTATTATAATTTTCCTTTCAAGATGAAATGTCTGTTCCTGGTGTCTGATTTTATCAAATAAATTTCCCCCAAAAATGCAACTTATCGCCCGGTTCGACTTATGTATGTTTTTTCTCTTCTTGGTTGTGCATTTTTTTGGCTGGTGCGACTTATACTCCAGAGCGACTTATAGTTCGGAAAATACGGTAGTTTATTTTAATCAGATATGACAGCTGAGTTTTACTGTGATGGCAACGCTAACAGCGACTAGCATGCTAATATGCACTTCCTCAGTTGATGTAGGCAGAATGCAGCAGACTTATTTGCTGCTAAAGCTTCTGCAAAAAACAAAATCTAGTCAAGTTAAGATGACTTGAATTAGGAAGGTTTTGATTTGAGTAAATTTCACTTGGGTAAAATGATCTGCCAGTGGAATAAGACATTTTGTAATTAAAATAAGAAAATACATCTTACTACAATTAAAATAAGAAAAACAACTTACGAAATAATAAGAAACAAAATCAAATGTTGCTTGAATTAAAAAAACACGTATTCCACTGGCAGATAATTTTAGTCGAATCCACAAAAATAAAGTAAATGTTCTTAATTTTAGACATTTTAATTTACCTTGGATATTGTTTTTTTCCCGTATGAGCAGAATTAGTTGTTTAATTGTGGGCATCACGTGGGCAGTTTGTCCTGGTTTTGACCCGGTTAATGTGCCTGTAATTACTGGATCAAACCATAAAACAAAAGCAGGTTCAGTGTTTTCTCTGCAGCACAAATGAAATAATTGTTTGGACAATGGCTCCAAAAAGCGGCGCATTGTTCTCGCACCAACGCTTGCGGTCCTTTAAGGTTCAATACTGCGAGTCTGTGGATCCTCTCAACCACAAATAGTGATTCGAAATATTTCAATTTCCAGTTTCCCTTTTGGTATTTGAGCCGCTGGTGGTGTTATTTTGGCCTCTGCCCTCCGTCTGAAGCTCCGGCACATTCTGAACGCCTTGAATTCAACTTGCTGGTGTTTAGAAAGCCAAATATTTTCTTAGGCCAGTCTACATGATGTGGAAAATGTTAAGAAAACTTGACTTCAGTGTCTTATTGTGTAAAAAACTTTGAATTACCTTTGTGCTCCGCAGACACTTTTGCCTTGCGTTGGTTTCATACACGCTCGAGGAATCGTGGCGTATTAGGTTTGTTCACCTTTATTTTTCTTTATTTTTTATTTCAGACACAAATATTATTCAGTCCGTAGTTTAAAAGATGCTCATGATGTTTGCTGTCATCAGTGATCATTAAAGGAACTGTATCCTCCTGGGACCCGAAGAAAAAAAGTGTATTGCAATATATATTTTTTGTGATTTTCTATCCATTTTTGAGGTAAATGAACACCTTAGCATTTAGATTTAGTTTGTTTTATTTTTATATAATTTTAATTTTGTAACATGCCCTCTGTAATGGACATCTGGGACATTTTGGTCCCAGGATAAATCCATGTGAAGTTAAGTTTAAGTTTAGTTTATTTGAAAGGGGACAATGCAGTTTCATAAAACACACGGTTACACATAAAAAAGGCAATAAAAAACATCTATACAAGAAGAAAAGTTTAAAAAAAAAGAGAGAAACAAACAAAAACTACTTTTCTGATGACCATCTCCGACAAGGTTCTAAAATTGCCTCAAAATGTTTTTAGACTCCCTTTTAATTTCTTCTTTTTTTTTTTTTTTTATCATAGTGTTTCCACAAGCTAACTCCCATTGAGTTTTTTCCTGGACATGATAGTGACCCTACAATCCCCCAGCCCTATTTAGGCAGAGAAACCTAGTCCCCCATTAAGAGTCTAGCTCAAAACACTTAAAAGATCTACTGGTTAACCCAATGTCCACTATAAAGGACACAGATGAATGGGTCGGGTCTCAGGAGGGTATGTAAGATTTAACAAGAGCTCTCTGTGTCCCCAGTTACGAGAAAAACATGTTCAAATAAAATCGATGTTTACTAATACATATTCTAAGGATGATGTATTCTTAAAAACCATTTTATTTGGTTTGGGCTCTCAAAACAATTATCCAATCAGTAATTATTATTATTATCTATTTATTTAAAACAAGGACAGTGGCACTAAAACATTAGTCTCAAAGAGAAAAGATGCTCTGTGCCACATTTAGCCTCCCATCTGCAGGTGCAAAATGCATTAAATACATTAGAGAAACTATTCAGCAATCAAAATTCATTTTAATTTCCATACATACAAGATTTCAAATTCACCATTATCTTCTAAAAATGTCACTTTATTGGACTTTATTGGACTTTATTGATCTCACAGTGGAGAAATTCAACAGTCACAGAAGCTCCAGGACAGTTTAGTGCAAAAAAGGGGGGAAAAAGTGTGATGCAATTAAGATAAACAATAATAAAAATAGAAATAATAATAAAAAATTTACATTTACCAGATTCGTGAGTGTTATTATCCTCTAAAAATACTGTTCATCAACATGACCAAGTCAAAGAAAATAAATGTATAGCTACACAGAACATCAGTCAGAACGTTTAAGTGTCTGAAGATAAAGACAAAGCCGACTGTCCCTCACTGTGAGTTTAAGGCCATGTACACACGTAGCCGGGTATTTTTAAAACCGAACATTTCCCCCCCTCCGTTTATAAAAATAGTTTTATCCACACCACCTCGTCTTCGAAAAAAATACCTTCCACACATAACCGAACATCTGCGTTTTCAACCACATTCATACGCATTCCAAACCTGTAGATGGCGTTATTTCCATCACTTAACTGTCACTTCCGCCTAAACTTAAACAACAGAAAACATGGCGCCGAGCTGCTTTGTCTGGACAGACTCGGAGTCAGAATTGCTCCTAAACACAGTTTAGGAGCAATTCTGCTCTCAACACACACACAGCTCTCAAGAAACGACTCCGATCCATATTCTGCTCTGGCTTTGGCTTTGGCTATTGCAGTCGCCTAAACAAATGTCGCACGTTTGACGTCAGGGCAGATTCATATTTTTTGGCGCAGACAGTGACGTTTTAAAACGCAAAACCCCAGTTATCTCTGTCCACACAAACACGCATAAACGGAGTTTTCAAAAATCTTCACTTTGGCCGGAGTTTTCCCTGAATACTCGTTTTTGATGCGTGTTCGTGTGGATGACAGGTCAAAACGCAGCAAAACATCTTCGGTTTATCAGATACCCGGCTACGTGTGGACAAGGCCTAAGTGAAATGGTCAAATCAGAATTTACAGATGTTCTCGTCATCTGCTCTGAGCTTAACTGGAAGAAGCTTCTCAGAGGACGGGGAGCAGCTGCATCTCCGAATAAAAAATCATATTGTCCAAGTTTAACATGTTGTATCTGTTCTGTATGTTACACTGATGATATGTTAATGATCAAGAAGTAAGTAGAGGAGAACGGCCTCACACGAGTCTCACATTTGCGACGCCAGTTTCAGCGCGTTTCAGGTTTAAACCTTAAAAGACTTTCTGTTCTGAATCATCAGCAGCCAATCTTTAATCAGTGCTATAGAGCAGCCTCACAGCTTTCACATGAGGCCCGGTCGGTCCATACGCTGAGGAAAACGTGTGTGTGTGTCCTCCATCTGCAGCTTTAGACACTGGCAGCCCAGGTTCAAATGTGATTGTGCCTTTTTAAAACTGTAAGAGCGCAGATACATGCAGCTCCTTTTAATCATGATTTCTTGTCTCAGTAGTTCGGTGTAGAACAGTAAAAGTCTGTCGTCTGTTTCACGCTGGGGGTTGTGTTGTGTGACAGACTTGTTTAACTGCACAGATCATTTCATCTGTTGTAGTTCCAGCTAAATCAAGACTTTCTGCTCAGATTGTGTTAAAATTAGGGTTGGGCGGTAATACAGTAATACAGTAAACCGAGGTGTCAAAAAGAAGCAACGGTATCAGTTTCATTACCGTCATTTAAAAAATCTGCAGCGCATAAGGACCTAATGTAATATTAGGAGCGTTTTGGCTTCAGGCTGAAGAACAGGGGACAGAGACGGCAAATGTTGATGGAGCTACGACCCTGCTTTTTGTCGCACGTTTAAAATCATTAAAGAACTAAATATACTGTAGTTTGTGGTGGCTTTAAGCTGTTCTTAATTTTACATTTCAAATGTGTGATCGCATTGATGTGTCCACATCCATGACCGAACCCGTTACTCAGCACCATGGACAGCGAGAGACGCACCTGTGCAGACAATCGTGACTCTTCCAAGACGTGTCGGAAAAGCGATACCAAAAGTTGTCGGAAAACCAGCACGTCTAAATAGAGACATGTGGTAATAGCGGTATGTCTACATAGGGATGTCAGAATGAAGGGATGTCTGACCCCGCACGGGACTTTCTCCCCTCCGCTCTCTCTCCTCTTCAGACGTCGTTACGCACAGAGATATCGATGCACACGCAGCGAGGAAGAAGAAAAAAAACCTGACTGACGCTTCATGTGTGAGGTTGACCTGAAAAATTTGCGATGGAGATGTTTTATTGAATGCCGAGAGCCAAGAGGGGACGTGTGGCACTAAATAGAAGAAAGTTCCCACTTGAGGGTGAACTCAGACTTTCACGGAGGAGACGGTAACTTCTCCCAGTGCCGAGAGCGCGGGTCTGTCAGATACAACATGCTGCAACGGGAAATATCGCCTTTTACTTTGGAATCTGTCTCTTCTGTGCTTTTCTTGTCTTGGCGTGTCCCAGATCATTAAATGGAGAGAGATTCGCACTGGCAAAACTGGAAATCGCTCAACACTAGTGAAAAATAAAGGTCAGATTAAAGTCTGATTTGAGTAACCGAGCTGCTAAAGAGTAGTGCTTTTAGTCAGCTTCACACCACCAGGGGATGTTGACCAGCGCAGCGAGATAAACGTGATGATGCACTGCTAAAGCTCTGACCCTCTAAAAGCATCCTCCTCTGATGACATTTCCCAGTTACAAATGACTCACGTGTTTGGTGAGCTCTGGTCCTCCCTCATGTGCGGAGCAGCTGGACACTGAGCTCCGTGGGGGCAGAGAGCAGGAGAGGAGGAGGCCTACATCCCGGTCCCGTCCCGTCTGCCACAGTCTGACGCGTTCACAGGTCCCGGGATATTTCCGGAGCGTTCGATCGCACGCAGCGTGGAGCCAACCCCGCACACGACGCCGCTAATGTGAGAACAATCGATAAAAGTCACATAAATGCCACGTGAAGAGACTCCGCGGCTCACGGGGAAACTGTAACGGCGCAGCGCAGGGGATTAGCGACGTGGAAGACGCTCGTTTTACTCCACTGGTTCAAGAATATGACGTTTTTGTTTCCATCTTCTGCAGATAGTGTGATTTTGTTTGTTTTTGGGGGTTTTTTTGCAATGCGATATTTGTTCAGGAAAATAACTATTGTCCTAACGAGTCCTAGAGTTGTATAGACAGGAGGAGCTTAGTCGCTATCCAGGTCCCGGTGAACTTGAATACACAACACTGCGCGTTAGTATCGGTTATTCAAGCCCGACTGTGCTGCCACACAAAGAGGTTTAAATAGGAGCTCAGAAGGACGGGCTGGAAACAAGCCGGCCGAGGTAAACTGAGAAGAACATCGTGTACTGTGAGCGGAGTTACCCAAGGAAACTGAGCGTGTTAAAGAAGGAGAAATCCTGTAATAGTTGGACGACGCCGGAGCAAAACCACAATATGAAAAAAACAAACAATTACTATGAAAGTTCCATCAACATAAACACTTGTAATTCAACAGATTTAAATTATATTATTCTATTATTCTTTTAGTCCTGTTTAATTCCATGCATCAAAATCCCGTCTGGATTTTTGTTCAGATTCAAGTTTTATTGCCATTGTCACAAGTAACGAAATTACATTTAGAGCATTGATACGCATGAGAAGTGCAGGTATTAGTGCAATTTAAATAGTGCAAATGCTAATGTAATGTAAACAAACACACGACATGAGGAGATACTGAGCCTGTAACAGCATCAGAGCAGGACTATAGAGGGAGACTGCAGTGGGTAGTGGAGGGTTTGGCCTGGGAGAGAGTTCAGAGTTCATTTTTTTTGTGTTCCTTTGACTTTAAAAATGTTAGAAAATGCCCCAGGAGTCAGTGCTTTTGCCCCTTTTACCAGGATGAGTTCAGCTTTCAGTATCTGGCAGCTGTTCAACATTACTGTGTGTGTATTAATGTGGAATAACAGTTGAAAGAGCAGAAAAATTTACCATAATTGTTCGGATCTTTTTAAATTTTAGCCATCCGAATGGGCTAGCGACAGGCAGCACACGTTATGACTCGTGTTTGTCTTTAGTTTTGTGTTTTTATTACTTTTATTTACAGAAGACCACAGGTCATAAACCTGAAAAACAAAGAAATAACCAACATTACAAATATATTCATTGAAAATATAATGCAACATCAATAAATCAAACACTGAACCAATGTAAATTAACTTCTACATAAAAGAAGCATCTATCATATAAAATGTTGTAGTCTTACGCAGCAGTCACAAGTTGGCTGCACAGACTACATTTCCCATCATGCACAGCGATTAACGCGCTTGCGCAGAGTGCAGCCTTCCCTCGTGTCCGCAGGTATAGCGCATTAGCTAATACAACGCCCAAAATCAATGCCCCACAAACACAACTTCTCTATCGCCCACCACACACCCGTCCACCAAGTCAACTGACCCAGAAATATGTGTTTTATCCCGTTTGTGAGCCGAGCACCGACTCGATGCTGCGTGCACCGACACAGCCGCCAATTAAGCTTTCCTACGTGGACTTTGCGCCGCGAATAACATCTAATACACACACGGAACTCTATTTCTTAATCAAGAAGAAACATTTCTGAATCAAGGCGCATTCGTGAACAGTACCTAACAATAACAGGGTTACAGTTTGCTATGTACCAACGGGCTGTGTGCTCCTGACGATCAGTTGCGATAATGAGAAATGAGTCAAAAAACACTTTACAAGGTTACGGCGCAACTGCGCATGATCGGGCATAAAAAACTATAACGTAGCAAAATAATAATGAAACACACAAACTGACCAAAACACCCGAAATAAATGATCCATCCATCCATCTTCTTCCGCTTATCCGGGGCCGGGTCGCAGCAGTCTAAGCAGGGGCTCCCAAGCTTCCTTCTCCCCAGCCACTTCCTCCAGCTCCTCCGGACGGACCCCGAGGCGTTCCCAGGCCAGCTGAGAGACATAGTCCCTCCAGCGTGTCCTGGGTCTTCCCCGGGGCCTCCTACCGGTGGGACATGCCCGGAACACCTCCCGAGGGAGGCGTCCAGGAGGCATCCGGACCAGCTGCCCGAGCCACCTCAGCTGGCTCCTCTCGACGTGGAGGAGCAGCGACTCTACTCCGAGCTCCTCCCGTGTGACCGAGCTCCTCACCCTATCTCTAAGGGAGCGCCCGGCCACTCTGCGGAGGAAACTCATTTCGGCCGCTTGTATCCGCGATCTCGTTCTTTCGGTCATTACCCAGAGCTCATGACCATAGGTGAGGGGAGGAACGTAGATTGAGGTAAATCGAGAGCTTCACCTTTCGGCTCAGCTCCCTCTTCACCACAACGGTCCGATACAGAAATAAATGATCAAATATTTAAATTCTATCCCAATATTTATAACGAGATTTTCTTTACCCATAAATTTTACCACATTAATTTAACAAATAACCCAAAAGAACCAAACAATAATAACCTTTTACGAGGAGAAGGCGCAACTTCTCTGCTTTCAGAAACTGTTGGAGTTTTTCCCGATGGCGCTTGTATTTCCGGAGATACGGTGATGAGAAGTCGCGCGTGGAAACTGGGACCGCGGGCGCTCCCGTCGGTCTGTGCGGGTTAATGCCACACTGAGGTACTTTTGAGGGAGAGCAGTCCCTGTGTTCATTTTGACAAGATTTTTACAGTTTTATCTCGATAAGTGTTAGTGTAAGACAAGAGTTTAGTCTCAAATCCAAACATCAGACTGTAGGAGACCGAGATTTTGTTATTGCTGCTGTATTATTATTATTATTATTAGTAGTAGTAGCAGTAGTAGCAGTAGTAGTAGTAGTAGTAGTAGTAGTAGTAGTAATAGTAGTAGTAGTAGTAGTAGTAGTAGTAGTAATAGTAATAGTAGCAGTTAGTTAACTCATTATTTTAGTTGTGTGTAGTTTTAGTCTTCAGAAACGTCCTGCTTTACTGATCCAACTGAGTCCAAACAGACAAACCATCAGGACTTATAGAAATATCTATTTTCAGTCAACAAAAATGCATCTAGTTTTTTATTATTTATACCGTTTATGTATTTATTTTTCAGCTGCAGTCTTCAAAAATATTGAAGAGACATGACACCAATATTTTAGTCTATAAAATCTCCACTGAAAGCTGAAAGCAAACATCTCCATGGAGACGAGCAGACGTACAGGCCTCAACTGCACATTTTTGATCTATAATGTTTTTTTTTTTACAAATCTGGAGGTGCGTTTTGTTTTATTCACACACGTTTAAAACACAAATCCTTCATTTTAGGTTAAGTTAAAAACAGCTCAACCCTTCCTCCTTGTGATGTCATTAACTGGTCATACAGGAAATGCTCCACTGTGTTTTTAAACTCCAGCCATTAGAATAACTTTGGATCATTTAAACCACATGTGTCAAACATGCGGCCCGGGGGCCGGATGCGGCCCTCCAAGACCTTTAATCTGGCCCTTGGCTGACTATCTATTATTTCTATTATTCTAATATTTTAATTGTTCAGATTTTTCTGTTAATTTTCTGCACCGTTTAGCATAGCAGCGTCTCCGGCGTTTCTGTACGTTGCGACTCCCACCAGAGCAGCACAAATGAAGACTTTCCTCTTTCCAAACGCTCTTAAAGGACGATCGTTTTGACTCTTGATCGTTTTGACCCTTATCAGCAAAATGTCAAAAATGAGAAAAGCAGATGCTGAGTTCAGGATTTCCCAAGAAAAATAGTCTAATTCTTATTTGTTGACAGAGGTGAATGGGAAATCTGTGCTCAGTGTGTTTGGAACAAGTGGCGTTGCTCGAGGAATATAATCTTAAACACCACTACGAGACACGGAGAAAAATACAATAATTTGAACAGAGAATTGATAAGACAGAAAATAAACAAATTATTGCTGAGACTGAAGAAACAGCCGTCTGTTTTCACCCAGAGCCAAGAGGTTAGTGATGCTGCTGTGAAAACTACCTAAGCATAATGTTATAATACTTTGTAAAATAAAATAAAATAAAAAAGATTTCTGTAACAGATTTGTGTTTCTCTGGAAAAATATTTGGACTTATTGCTATTTTTAGGGTATATATGCCATGAGTTTTCTGATCCGGCCCCTTTGGGATCGAAGTAGGTTGTATACGGCCCCTGGACCAAAATGAGTTTGATGCCCCTGATTTAAACCCTCAATTTGCGAAGATTTGAAGATACAGTTTTTCTTTTAGCCTCATTGAATCCGCTTTATTCCTCGGTTCATCAGCAATTGGAACAGGAAAAAAAAACAACCTGTTAACCTTAAAACTACAAAATAAAAGTGGATTTTTGTGCCCTTTTGATCTTTGAGGACGCAGCCAAAATAATCCAGGATTACTCAAACATATCTGAAACAAAACAGTTCCAGGTATGTTTATGAGTAGATAAGAATATTAAAACATGGCTCAGATCTCACAGGGGTCCGTTTTGCACAACATAGAACCTTTAAATTAGAAACAAGCCAAAAGACCGGAGCTTTTTCACTTCGTATTTGAGGGCAAATGTCCAGTCGAGTTTTTCCTCATTCAGACTGGACCCAGTGTCAGGACTGAATATGTAGCAGCGAATGCATCTGGACCACAGGGACCTGAAGCGCTTCCTGTCACTGTCAACGTGCTGACAGTCCAACACGCAAACCCCACAGCCCCGCCGGCCCCTCCCAGGTCAGGCCGGGGACAGTACGGCGCCCCCTGTGGGTTGTGCGCAGAGGAGCGGAGAGTGGCCGTGGGCTGTCGGCTCTCGTGTCGTTGTCATCCTCCTCTCGTCCGTCTGCTGCTCGTCACGTTTCTTTCTTTCTCTCCTCTCTGGTTTTATTCTGTGCCGTTAAAAAAAAAAAGCTCTGAACATAATATTTGGTCAGAATTAGTGGTCATTTATTAGCTGATTAAATTTATTGGACACGACTGTTCTAAAGTCGGGACACACACTCTCATGCTAAGTTTTTTTCCTTTTTTGTTTACTAGATTTTAGACACGGACACAAGACATCAACTGTTATTATGTAGTTATTTGCTACAGAGTGAAAATGTTATTTGTTATTTAACTCATTTATATATTTTGGATTAAATTGCTCCGTGTCCACTGTTGCTTTGCTGACAGTGCTGTGGTGTTCTCTCACTGAACTTCTTGATGAAGTCACCTGTATTGATTTTCACTAATATGTGATATTTGCGTCTTCCTCACCTGTAGTTCTGCCACTAACGACTAATTTTCTAACGATTAATCTCTCGACTAATTTTTCGATTAGTCGACTAATCTAAACGACTAATTAAAAAAAACAAGCGGTTCTAACACACACAAGTGTGTGTGTTAGATTTTCCCGGGAGGTTACCTTGTGTGTGCGAGTTGCAAAGGTTATTGCTGTTATGTCTGTTGTGCTCATTCGACAGTGTTGAACAACGATATGCACACACAATTTAACGAGTTTGCACGAGCAGCATATTGCAACGGTATTCTCAATACCTCATGCATCGTGGTCGTGCTCCCGTGATAAGCCAAATAAGTCTTACAGAGTGTACAAACCACTCTATCACCATCTGTCCGAAAGTATTCCCAGACTTTCGAGGCTTTAGGTCTTGGTCTAGAAGAAGTCGCCACTGTTTGTGGATCCGACTCTGACCCACCGGCCGCTGCCATTTTCATACCGCTCTCAAATGCTCAAATCGGGGGAAGGGGGAAGAGAGAAAGAGAGAGACCAGCCAGCAGAGTGCGCACGGCAAATACTTCCTCAAGTTTGTTTTCTTTTGCGGTGCCATTATATACCACTGCTGTTAGCCTTTGGTGAAGCCGAGGTTAGCCACCTCGGTGTCAACCCCGGATGTAGCCGCTGTCAGCAGCACTGGTGTCCGCCTCGAGTGTAGTACTACTAGTGGTGTGGAGGGGAAATACCTGATCTCAGGCAAGCGAAAGGTCTCTGGACGAGCCGTTTGAGACCAAAAATAAATAAAGGCGAATATT